>CAVMKG010000280.1:90000-92393 GCA_963682025.1 Cordilura impudica | reverse complement strand
TATATTATATTATATAATATAATATAATATAATATAAATATAATATAATATAATATAATATAATTAATAATATAATATAATATAATATAATATAATATAATATAATATAATATAATATAATATAATATAATATAATATAATATAATATAATATAATATAATATAATATAATATAATATAATATAATATAATATAATATAATATAATATAATATAATATAATATAATATAATATAATATAATATAATATAATATAATATAATATAATATAATATAATATAATATAATATAATATAATATAATATATATAATATAATATAATATAATATAATATAATATAATATAATATAATATAATATAATATAATATAATATAATATAATATAATATAATATAATATAATATAATATAATATAATATAATATAATATAATATAATATAATATAATATAATATAATATAATATAATATAATATAATATAATATAATATAATATAATATAATATAATATAATATAATATAATATAATATAATATAATATAATATAATATAATATAATATAATATAATATAATATAATATAATATAATATAATATAATATAATATAATATAATATAATATAATATAATAATATAATATAATATAATATAATATAATATAATATAATATAATATAATATAATATAATATAATATAATATAATATAATATAATATAATATAATATAATATAATATAATATAATATAATATAATATAATATAATATAATATAATATAATATAATATAATATAATATAATATAATATAATATAATATAATATAATATAATATAATATAATATAATATAATATAATATAATATAATATAATATAATATAATATAATATAATATAATATAATATAATATAATATAATATAATATAATATAATATAATATAATATAATATAATATAATATAATATAATATAATATAATATAATATAATATAATATAATATAATATAATATAATATAATATAATATAATATAATATAATATAATATAATATAATATAATATAATATAATATAATATAATATAATATAATATAATATAATATAATATAATATAATATAATATAATATAATATAATATAATATAATATAATATAATATAATATAATATAATATAATATAATATAATATAATATAATATAATATAATATAATATAATATAATATAATATAATATAATATAATATAATATAATATAATATAATATAATATAATATAATATAATATAATATAATATAATATAATATAATATAATATAATATAATATAATATAATATAATATAATATAATATAATATAATATAATATAATATAATATAATATAATATAATATAATATAATATAATATAATATAATATAATATAATATAATATAATATAATATAATATAATATAATATAATATAATATAATATAATATAATATAATATAATATAATATAATATAATATAATATAATATAATATAATATAATATAATATAATATAATATAATATAATATAATATAATATAATATAATATAATATAATATAATATAATATAATATAATATAATATAATATAATATAATATAATATAATATAATATAATATAATATAATATAATATAATATAATATAATATAATATAATATAATATAATATAATATAATATAATATAATATAATATAATATAATATAATATAATATAATATAATATAATATAATATAATATAATATAATATAATATAAATATAATATAATATAATATAATATAATATAATATAATATAATATAATATAATATAATATAATATAATATAATATAATATAATATAATATAATATAATATAATATAATATAATATAATATAATATAATATAATATAATATAATATAATATAATATAATATAATATAATATAATATAATATAATATAATATAATATAATATAATATAATATAATATAATATAATATAATATAATATAATATAATATAATATAATATAATATAATATAATATAATATAATATAATATAATATAATATAATATAATATAATATAATATAATATAATATAATATAATATAATATAATATAATATAATATAATATAATATAATATAATATAATATAATATAATATAATATAATATAATATAATATAATATAATATAATATAATATAATATAATATAATATAATATAATATAATATAATATAATATAATATAATATAATATAATATAATATAATATAATATAATATAATATAATATAATATAATATAATATAATATAATATAATATAATATAATATAATATAATATAATATAATATAATATAATATAATATAATATAATATAATATAATATAATATAATATAA
>CAVMKG010000280.1:0-85000 GCA_963682025.1 Cordilura impudica | reverse complement strand
GTCCCCCCATTATGAAAGAAATAAAAAACTAATAAAACAAAATCTAAAATCTAAAAAATATAAATATGTTTTGCTACTGATCTCGCCTATACTAAACAAATTATACATATTTTAGTCAATTCGATATTTCAGTTATGAGCGAAAACCGCTGTAAAATTAAAAAAAAAATTCACAAAAATCTCGATACAAAAAATTAATGAAACTATTATTTTTCAAAAAGAAAGATAACATAAATAATGAAAAAATATATATATATATATATATATATATATAATAATCGAAAAGTAATAAGATTAAAAAAACTAATTCAAATTAAAGCCTAAAAATTAAAAAAATAAATAGAAATGTGAAGCTGTCAGGTTTCATTGACTAACTGTCGGATAGGGTATAAAAATATTTGAAGGGAAAATATTTGGAACACCCGGAACCATTAAAGAAACATTAGAAAATTTTCTAAAAAAAAATTTTAAAAATATTTCCGAACTTAACAAAAAGAAGAAAAGGTGCTCTACCAACAGACGGTCTTAGCCTAGAGGGAACTTGCAAACAAAAAGCATTTCCGGTTTTTAACATTAGAAATTGTGGATAAAACGTGGAAAAACTAGAAATGAAACCGTATAATTAATTTTGATCTTGGTTAGCAGTGCGTATTAATTGCAATTGTTTATTCCATAACAAAAAAAAAATCATTATACGTTGAGGTTGAAAAAAATTGATTATTAATGATACAGTTGGACAGAAACTAAAAATTAAAAAAAAAGTTAAATAACAGTTAAGGAGCCTCCATTTTTTTGCTTTTTGCAGAAATTCAAAACGATGACAAGTTATATAAAATTTTTGAGTGCGGGCCCCACGTTGGTTGAACCACGTTGCAATATTTTCTCAAGATATGGTAGCGGCAGCACGGAGGGTCACTGGAAGAATCAAGCTACAAGGAAAAATTTTATTTGTACGTGCTGGCAATGCAGAAGAAATTAAAAAAAAGAAAAACTTATAATCCGGAAACGGATGTCACATCTTTACCTCAATGTGTATTGGCGTAAAACACAGAACCAACTCCCATCCAGTGACCATATAACGGAAAGCTATTTGTATTTTATATGGCCACAAAAAAAGGTGACCGAACAGATTACTGGAAATCAAAACAAAAAAATTTTTTATTTTATTTTTTATTTAAATTAAATTAGTCAATGTATAGATCCGTACAAAAAATTAAATAATAAACTAAACTAAAAGCAATAATTGTGAGTTTAAATACATTATTAAATTTTGTTTTATTACATTTCGCGGCAGTGAAAAATCTATGTATCTATATAGGATGTCAAAATCGCAACACATTCTCCTGAATGGATCCGCAAGAGCATAGTTCGAAAAATTTAACATTTCGTGGTTAGAAATGCCTTACAAAACGTTGAGGAACATTAAAGCAAATTTAATTTAATAGAAATTCAGAGCTGACTTACCCGTGAGTTAGATTGATCACAAATTAATCTTTCAGCATGATTCTACAACTTTTTAATGTTGGTAATTTTATTAACGCAAGCCTATCCGTGTACGATGGCAAACGGGGAGCAGGATTCCAGGGCCGACCACGTAAACAAAAAAGTAAAAATTGCTTCTGCACAGATTCAGCATTTTGTTGATGAATTTTATAATAGGGATAACAAATTATGGAGCCATATTCCAGATTCGGTCTTACTAGGGTCGTAAATATCAATTTTGTAGTATTGGAATCGACAAATTCCCAACGTTTGGCGAAGGCGAGAACTCCTCTGGCCTTGTTGACAGTTAAGGTTACGTGTGGTACAAAACAAAGTTTTGGATCAAGTAGTATACCAAGATAAAGAAATGTATCGACCAATTCTAGTTGGTATCCACCCAATAAATAAGTAACAGTGATGAAGTTGTTTTCTGGAAAAGCGCATGCATTTACATTTTTTAAATTAAGATCCAATAAGTTCTGATTGCACCACAGAAAGTTGTTCAAATCTGATTGAAGGTAGGCATGTTCAGCATGTTGATTGTAGCAGTAAAAAATTTTCATATCATCAGCGTAAATTAAAATATTACTGAAATCTCTAACTTTGGGGAGATAATTTATAAGAAAATAAAAAAGAATTGGTCCCAACTGGCTGCCTTGAGGAACGCCAGAAGTACAAGTGAGATATATAGAGCTTTTATTTCTAAATCGAACACTTTGGTTTCTATCCGTGAGACATGACTTTAATTAAAACTGAGAGGTGATAATCCAAATAAATCTAACTTTAAAAGTAACAGTCGATGGTTTACCTTGTCAAATGCCTTGCTAAAATCTATGTAACCAGCATCAGTTTGTTTTCTAAGCACAAAATCATTATTGATTAAAGTTCTAAAATGAAACATATTTAATGTAGTAGAACAGCCCTTCCGAAAGCCATGTTGAGCTGGTGATAATATTGAAGAAGCATAGTGACGTAGGACACTAAGCTTGGCAATACATCTATAATCTCCATCTTATCTCCAGATTTGTATAGCGGGATTATAGAAGAATCTTTCCAGAGCTTTGGAAAATATCCATATATTATTGATGCATTATAGGAAAGGGCTAAAGGATTAACTAAAGATGAAGCACAATTTCTCAGGATACCGCTAGGCACACCATAAGGCCTACAATGGTATGAAACCTTTCATTTTTGAAGACTTTTGAGAATGTCGAAATTATCTATGGAAGGAAAACAGATAGCTTGATTTGTGAAGATTTAATATGGATATTCATTGCAGTCGTCGTATTGATCGTTTGAATAACTACTTGCAAAAAAATTCGGAAACATATTGCTAATAACATCATCAACGCCAAATTCAAAATTATGAAGTTTCATAACAGATTTTCTTTTCGAATTTACAAAGCTATAAAATGATTTCGGATCCCTTTTAAAATTGTTTTTAATTTTTTAAATAATTGTAGTACAAAAAATTGTTAAGAATATTGTATTTCGCACAACTGTCAGAGTATTTGCTGTAATCATCAGGCAACCCAAATTTTTTATATTTTTTATATATTTCTAAGATTAGACAGTTGTTTGTTACTCCATGGAGGGCCAGTATGTTTATAAACAGTTTCATTTAGTACACATTTATCCATATAAGTGCGAATAGTTTTATAAAAGTTCTCGAGTATTCTATCGATTGAGCTTGAGCTGTCATCGTAAAGAAATAAGAGATTGTTCATTGGTATTTGAAATAAGATTATTAAGTGCATCATAATTAGTTTTTTTGAAGCAAAATATATGTTCTTAGAGCGGTGTTCAGGCTCACTATTCAAAATCAAATTACTACTGATTTCAATAGTGGGGTGATGAAGATCCTCAGGTAGAATTATGTGATCTGAACGAGTTATAAAGCAACCATCACGGTTATTAACAAACGCAAGATCTAGCAATTTGCCATTCCAATTATGAATACCATTGATTTGGTAATGGCAAAGGTCAAAAATTACATATAAAAATTCATTTTTAGTACAAATCGGAATTAAATCAAGAGCATCGGATGAGTAAATCAATACAATGGATGGTAAATTAAAGTCACCTACAGCAAATACTAAGTCGTTGGGTTCTGCAAGAATTGTTGCAGTTTTATGGCCTCAGCACGTTTTAAATATAGAGATACTTCGGAACAAGGTGGGATGTAGGAACATGTTAAAAATAATCTTTTGTGTTTGAGCTTTATTAGAACACTTATAAATTCAATCGATAAAGTAATATTATGCAAAATGTCTACAGATTGAAAAAGGTGTTTCTATTGTATCCAAACATTTTTTATTTATTACAAAGCAGTTCAGAATCAAAGAGATAATCTTTTAACCAAGTTTCGGTAACAACAATAATATGATCTTTAAAATCATAACTATTGATAAATAATTTTGTCATCTTAGTATTCAATCCGCGGACATTCTGGTACATAATATTTAGACGATCGAAACGATGTTTTAGTTTCTTTGATATTGTATCTTGATGTGGCAGCCGAGCAATGTTGTTACTCAATTCTGGATTAGGTTTAACAAGTTTTGTAAATAACTCTGGAGATGTTGTAATTTTAAATGAAGTAATACTTCTCGGATGAGAGTATGAAAATTTATGTATGGATTTAATATAGAAATGAACGTCCTCCACAGCAGTATCAGCAGCAAAGCGGGATAAAAAAATATATTTATTTTTTGAATTATTTTCCAGGTGTTTAGGTAAAACCATTTCACTATATTGATTAACAGATGAAGTATTAAGCAAAGAAAATAATGTTGACGTATTAGATGAAGGTAATGTTAAATTTGAATTGTGAGGGTTATTACCAATGTTTGGTGAGTTAATAGCAACAACGGATGAATATAACATATGATTATATGCAACAACTGCAACATTCACAACAGGATCGACGGCAAATGATAAAGTCAGGGCTTTGAGTAGTACTATCTTTATTTTATATTCTTGAAGATTTACGACGCTTCGTAGAAGATTGAGTAGGTGAATTAAGATTATTTAAATTTTTAAATCCTGCGAAAAGATTTCCATATGAAGCAATTTCCAAATTTACGACTCTCAAAGCAGCACCAATATAAGCCATTATTATTAGAACGAGCATCGGCTACTAGCCCTGATAGTCCACTGCACTTAAAATGGCACAGCCCATGACAAAGCCAACAAGATAAAAGGTGTTGCAAAGTTGTAATTTTATGTACTATTCTGACCATTAAAAATGAAATATCTTAAATAGGTGAGGCAAACATTATAAAAATGTAACATTATGAAGTGCAACATTTTTTTTTTCGTAAAAAAATACCATTAATTTAAGGTTGCAAAAATCTAAATAAATCGGCAACAAAAAAAAGTATATGAAAATATATAAAAAAATCTCCGTATTAAATATACTTTGATAAAAAAAAATTAAACTCGCAATATTTCGTACAAATAATAAAAATTTGAATGAGTTTGAAAGAGTGATCAACTAGCGAAAGAAAAATTTATTATTTTGGGGAGGTGAAGAGAACTTCTTCTTCCATTCCGCTATTTTTAGTTCATTTTAATTATTAAATTATTTAATTAAACTGATTCAACGTATTGGACAACAAATTCATTATTTCTGATTTCTGAAAATGCTGTATACTTTGAAAGAAGAAAAAATTTATGAATTTCAGAACATGTAGAAGTCCTTGTTATATTAACATAATGAATTCTCCTTCCAGAACTTTCTTTCGTTAGCAACAGAGCTCCCAAAATATTGAATATAACTTTAATGGATTTTAACAGTGCATTATCATTGGTTCAACTATGAGAAAATATTATACAATTTTAGAGACTAACTTACAGCATTTTCAGTCCCACGATGAGAGATCATTTAAGCTGGCATGATGTTGATTCATGCAGTTGATGATGATGAAAATACGTTGAAAATTTAATGCAATATACTAAAACCCTTTTTTTGATTTTACATCGAGTTATTTGAGTTCCTTATTTAATTAATAATAACACTTAAACCGAAATTCCGAAATAAAAATTATTTCAGCGCAATCTGGCGTAAAGTTGTAATCACACAACTATTTTAACTGCTTTTAATCTTTTTCAATTTGTTTTGTTCTTGATCTTGACATACGTATGACAGATCTTCTTATTAACACGTTGATTATGTAATTTTAACTTTAATTTGGTTAACTATGGTAAGTAAATAATTAATTTTTAATTCATTTGGATTTTGTTCTTATTATGTTATTTATTTATTTTATTTTTTACTCTTTTAGTACATCGGTACTAATAAATGTGTGTTTACACAAGAAAGTTTTCTTGCTGAAAGACTTGAGTTTATAGGTGAGACGTACTCACCTATGAAATTCTCTTTTGTTTCTTGCTTCGTTATTTTCATTTTTATGTTAGTTTGTTTACTACAAAGACAGTAAAGATAATAAATCGAAATAAAGTTAATTTTAATGAAATAAAATGATAAAATAAGTAGATAAAATGGTAAAGTTAACATGAACAAATCTTGAATTTCAATACAAAAATTTCAGTGTGTAGATACGGATGAAAGTTTAAAAGAGAATTTCAGAAAGAAAAATTTCATGTGTGAACCGGCACAAACTATGATGACATTTTATACGGATTTTTGGATGTATAAAAAAAACTCTCACTTCATAAAGAAAAGATAATTAACACTTATCAAATATTTTTATTAGCGAATATTATTTTCTACCGTATTTCTAGTTTTTTCTTATTTTTTTCATGTATGTTAAGATGGAATTATTATAATTTATGTATTTAACATTTTAATCGTGGCAAATGTGAGGTACCTTAGTTTTAATATTAAGATTATAAACATCTCTTAAACTATGTTTTATTTCATAATTTTTTATATAATTAATAAGAGAAACTATTTAATTTTAACTTTTTACTTTTAAATTTTGGATGTTTAAATTTTGTTTTTTTGAATTTTTAGACTTTCGGATTTTTAGTTGTTAAATTTTTTGGACTTTTCGACTTATTTTCTTTAACCGAACTTAAAACTTCTCACCTATTTTAACACTGATCACTAAGGTTACTTTTCCCTCAATCTCTATTAGATTTGATTTGTGGTGATGGTTAATCTCTCATTTTGGAAATAATGTAAATACTCTTATTAATGGTGATGATGTTAAGGTTGCAGGTTTTTTGTCCTTTTACACAGGTTATGTCAGGTTTCCTTGTTCCCCAAGAAAAATTTATCGGCTAACTGCCACCGGGCTCATAACATCAAACCTCCGCCACTAGCTAATAAAACTTTTGGTTAGGGGTGTTTTCCGTTGTTTTTTTTTAACTCCCGTATGGCTAAACCAATTTCTCTTGGTAAAATTTTCTGATTTTTTTCCTCGAGCAGAACTTGTTTCGCAAACATAGAAAAAAAATATTCGTCGAAGGAACAACAGCAAAATCGGGCGATATTCATTTTGTACACACAAATTGGAATAATTTTGGCAAATTTTGTTTATTCAGCAATAACACATATACACATATACCTAAACTTTCAATACCTGTAAAATCTAACAAATGTCAAAAATTTTAACGTGTACTGCCTTATCATTTTCAAAGTGTTAGTTAAGTAGATGAAACAATCCTCTTTAAACCATTCACCATGGAATAAAATCAGTTATTTTATATATTTATGAACATTTGTTAATTTTCTTTAGTGGTGCTACAAGCGCCCGTACAGGAGAAGCAAGCATCGTATTTTAAGAAACACAAAGAATAGGAAAATTGGCATCGCTAGAGATGTTATAATTAAAATAAATTTGATGAAGACGACATAATGATAATAGTGTATGATAAACCTCAGCTACTTAGCAATGATAGAGGTTATAGATTATAATAGAACTCAGCGGATAGTTTTTTGTTTGAAATGCAAATTCAGAAGCTTAACATGTTAGAAAGTATATTTAGGAAACTAACTAGTTTTCCTGGGATAAAGTCATGAATCATACCGGAATATATAACTTGTAATATTATGCTAACAAACTACATAATACATAAAAATGCAAGTAATTTTATATAGAAAATAAAGGACAGAAATAAGGGCAGTCAATTAAAACCATATAAGAAAATAACTACCATAAAATTAGAGATAAAAGACTTAGCTTTATTTAAATAAGAAAATAGAAAGAAAAACATTGCAGCATATCGTGGATCATATGAAATTTTCGACATGGATGATGTAAATGTAACAATAAAAATTTATAACAATGTTAAAACTTTCCTTAAAAATGCATTGAAAAAATATACGAGTTCATTTTATTAGTACCCTAAAGAAGAATTACATGTAAACAAATAAATATAAAAATACTAAACAGTAATTAATTCTAAGTGGTAATAAACTATACAAAAATTTTATAAACAAAAGGATAGAAAATATGTATTAAGTTACATTCATTGTACTATTGACCCATATATGAAATTTGTAAACAAAACTAACAATAAAATGAATAATTTTTTTGTGAAGTATATCTAAATTACACTCCAATTACATTAACATAATAGCCATATATATTGACTTATTGTTATACTATTCATTAAATTATTTAAAATCGTATAATTTGAAATAATGTGAATCTTTCAAATTATAAGATTTTCTTAAGGGCAAGGATGTAGTGTGTAAGAATAATATGAAGTAGAACTGTGAAGTATGTATGTACACAAAATATTCATATGGATTGTAATGCGAAAGCACGAAACAAAGAGTTTCAAATGTCTTCTTCTATTACAAAGGGCAATTCATATTGCTTGCTCTATTTTGTATCCTATACAACTACATAAGATCTAATGGATCAATATTGAGAAATATTGACTAATCTTAGAGTGGAATTAGAATTATTAGTAGCTTTCTAAAAGTCCTTAATACTAGCAAATAATTAAAATGTATATAATCATAAGCACAGAAAAAATAAAGGGATTCTAAAATCAGAGCTTGAATAAAGAAGAAGTTGTCTTTGACTTTAAAAACTACGATCCATCACACAGCAAATATACACACAGCACTACAACATTAAGCTATTGTTCAATATTTAAAATTTTCCGATTTCCAAAATGGAAAATTGAAAAATTCATATATTACAAATTATCTCAATTTGGAAAGTTTAATCAAAAATTCCACCGCTATATTTTACTGTTTCAAAATATAACTTTTTATTAACTTACTTGCGAATCTGGGATCATTTGCCGTTGTGCCATACCACGACGCTGAATTTCGCATATCACTGTAATGTCCGGCTAAGGAAAGGTTTTCTGTAGGCCCACAATAACTTTGAACACCTGGACTATGATATATGGAACCCATTGTATACGGATTTGCCATTGTCGATGGACCCAACGCTGTTCCAGGTGAATTTATACTGCTTCCACTTGAATTAGATCTAAAAAATATTTCATTAACTTTGTTAAATAAAATAAGTTTACAATGAATAAAACGAAAATTAAATTAAATCAAAAATCATCGATCATTGATAAGATCAGTAACAAAATGCATTTGGAGATACCCCAAATAGTATAGTGAGTAGAGCTATAGCTAGCTATTGTTCTTTAGGGCTTCAGCAGCAACGTTTGTTCTGCGACTTTTTCATATATCCGTTATCTACACAATTACCGTTATTTTTAGGTCATTGAAGATAATCAAAATTTTGACCTTTACATTTCCAGAATTCGACCAAATGATGTTTGGCAAATTTGTACAAAATCCTTTGGCAAGTCCTTTGAACAAATGAACTGATAATATTTGCAAATACAGAGTGTTTTGATGCATTTTTCAATAAAAATGAATTTTGTGCCATCAAGGGGCAATAATTTTTACTAACTATATTAAGCAATTAGAAAGGTAATTTGAATACCTTTTCAACAAAAAAATTTTAAAAATCGGTAGAAGATAATGAAATAGTTTCAAATTTATATTAAAATATGTATGTATTTTAAATTCATTATTAAAGTTTTGTACGTGCTTACATCTTTAGCTTTGCGAATCAAATTTTAGTTATTTTAATAGAATTGTATTTAACAGAGTCTTTATTATTTACACTTTTAAAAAAATCAAGTTATTTTTATTCTTTAAATATTTAGAGGTCTTCATAAAAGTGTAAATTCTTTATTTTTTCTTTGAGCTGGGATTCTAAATCCAAATTTGCTGTTTGCCAAACTATTTCACCGTGATATTTATAATTCAAACCTCTCAAAATGTTTATTTGCTTTTTAAGAATTTTTATCCGATTACTCTGTACATCGACATAAGGTAGTTCATGTAATAAATTAATTCCATAGGCTCATCCATTTCAATCAAATTTAGAAACAGGACTTCACTCTCCGGACGTCGTTTTTTGCTCGTTGTTTTCTCTTCATCTCTTCCATTCTGTATATTTTATCCTCAGCATTCCATTTTTATTTTCCTGAAAAACCTTTTTCATTATTTTTACACCATTTCCATAGCTTGCTGCGTTGGATGGAACTGCAGAATATCGAAAAGGAAGTGAATGCATTTGTTTTGCCGGTCCTCTACTTGCTGACATCTGGTGTATATTTCTTTATGAGGTGCCATATGCTCGTTACTCTACGCCATCGTAAACACTTTCTCCACATTGACATTACTGTTGAATGAGTATACATAATATACAGGTCTATCGATATATCTTTTTATACCCTCCACCCCAGTGTGCAGAGGCTATATATAAGTTTGGCATTCCGTTTGTAATAATTAGAAAAAAAATTTCGAACCCCATAAAATATATATATTTGTGATCCTTATAACAAGCGGAGTTGAATAGCGATCTCCGTCTGTCCGTCTGTGGAAATCACGATGACGGCTTCAATCGGGCAGCTACGGTGCTCGTTGGCATAAAAAATGATTCACTAGCATCCTGGGAAGTTTGCTGTTTAAAATCTTCCAAAGCGGTGGATTAGGTCCCGAGAATTGAAGGAAGAAGTAAAAAAAGTCTTGAAAAAATATATTTGTCTTTGTTGTTCTTGTCACGATCACGCCCTCAATAGGATTGCGAGGGCGATCATTTTTAATGAGAGTGATTCACAAACATCATGAGAAAGTTTCTGTTTAAAAAAAGATGAAAATGGGTTTAACATGTCCCGAGAAATCACTGAAAAAGTAAAAAACAATTGAAAAATTTATGCTTCTGTATTGTTCTTGTTGTTATTCTAAATTTTGTATTGTTGGGATAGCTGGACTTGTCGTTTTTTGCGGTCATTGTGATAATAACATAAAAATTCAGCAACATCAATGCAAATAATGCTAAACTATAATTATTAATAAAAAAAATTACAATGTAAATTTACCAAAAAAAAATTTTTTTTTAAATTTTCTTATGTATTAATTTATTTAAAGAAAATCACAACAAAAACTTTTGATCTTGCATTTTGTGTGGATAATATTTACATATACATAAATATATTAAATAAAAAAATATATATACGGTATATAATTTTATTTATATAATATATCAATGTTTCCATAGCATTCTAATAAATATATAAAAAATTAACGTTTTCATAACAATCAGCTAGCGACTTCACCGAATTAATCGACAATATTCTGTAGCACACATGGCTACCAGATTTTATTTACTAAAAATGGCCAAAATTCTTGAAAAACAAGCTTAAAAATTTCGGAATAACAATTTTTAACAATGAAAAATTTTGAACATAATTTTTATTAAAACTAACAAACACAACGCTAATATTATTTGGAATAATTGTTTTTTTTTTTTTTTAATTTAAGAAAGCTTTATCTTAAAAAATTACATATTGCAGAAGACAATTTTTTTAAATTTTCAAATATGTACATTATTACAAAATCTGACAGTTAAAATTTCCACTAACAAGGAAGGTCTAATGGGGGCACCCGCAGAAATGTTTAGTTTTTCGTTTTTTTTTTTTTTGCAGATTTCATTTAATGAAACCATATTAAAATTGGACATCATATAAAATTGTTGGTCAAAGTGGTCAATATTATTACAAATAAGTACAAAGATCACGAAAAAAATATTGAGAGCAAAAATAAAATTCTATAAAATTCTGGAATATTTTGTTTTATGGTAAATACAATTTTTTGGTATTAACAAACAGAGTTGCACTTCATTTGGCTCTAGAGTGCAAGAACGATAGTATAAAGGCCCAGTAAGACACAGGTAACCGTAGCGTAACGTGTCAGCTGTTTTTTTACATGAAAATAATTTAAGGGCACTATACACTTGTCAAATTTACATCAAGCGTTTTGGTGGTATTAGTGAAAATTTGTTTGTATGTATGTCACCGACAAAATAAATGTTTTATTTTCCATCAAGCACCGTCGGAATATATTTTTCAAAAAAACTGAAAAACACTTGTTTGTGAAGTTTATTTGTTTTGTGCATCTTTTTTATACATATGTACGCCATCTTTGTAGGTCTCTTCGATTTTAACCTACCTATACCCGCGCCAATTTTTGTAACACATATACCCGCGCGCGGTCTACCAGACCGAAAGTTTGAACGCCTCATCCATACTTTTTCGAAACAAAACTTAAACAGATAAATATTTTATATAAAATATGGAGATATTATAAAAAAAATTATGCTATGCATTCAATTTATTTTAATTAATTTTATTGATTTTAAGTCTTTTATAAAATAGCCACAAAAATCGATGGTTCTTTCTTCAATACTACAAAAACAAAAAAAAAAATAAAAGTTAACATTTGCAAACTTAAAAACACTTCTTGTGCTATAGATAAATCACAAGTTGACTTAGTTTTTAGCTTTAAAATTAAAATCAGGACATACCGCACAGCATGTAACAAACAGCCTTCAAATTGCTAGTTTTTTCATAAGTACTACAAGAACAGAATATATTTTTTTGTTCCTTTGAAAAAAAAAGATTACTTAAACAGCTTAAAAAATACTCTTTCTGGAACACATACACCACATGTTAAATTAGTTATCATCCTCCGTGTAACAATCAGGACATCCCATAATAGCATGTTCCAAACAAAAATACTTTTTGCACGTAGCGCAGTTGTAACGGTTTGTTCGTTTTTTTTTGATGAACAGTATCCACAGCGACCAATTTTATTATAAGATGTTTCTGAATACTCGGGGCCATTCATCTCACATATTTCAGTGAGCCTAAGCTTTATGGTTTTAGGCAAGGATGTGTTGAGAGCTCGACGTCGCAGATGCAATTAATAAGATCGTATGACAAAGATTAAAGAAAGATTCTGCGGTTAATTTTCTTGTTGGGACTATTTTGCAAATATATTATATATGAATTTATACCCGCTACATTCATAAGACTATAAAAAATAACCATGGGCCACCTATTCGTGCCTCGAGCAACGTTATACGTCTCACACATTTTATCTACAGTATCAACCCCTCCTTTGGTCATATTATATTCCATGATCATTTCAGGTTTATCAGATGCCTCGCTGATTTCAGCACCAACCCGCATGCTTGATACAAGTAGCAGATTTTTTCCTTTTTTAGGTACATAGGAAACAAGGCTGCAGTTGCCTCAGTGTCCAAGCAAGCTGGAATTGTCCGCTCGGCCTCGTACCTCTGTGAATTGTTTAGGTAATTCTTTCTTGTTATTTTCTTATTGTCCCAATTATGGTCAATTTGTGCTTAGATTCAAGTTTGTCTAACAATGGAATACTGGGGAAAAATTATCACATGTGATATTCCTGCCAGTATCGTGAATGCTTTCGCTCAGCCGCACAACTAATTCCATAGACGAGTTGTCAACTGCATATGGGCCATTAGGTTGCTTACCTAGGTATACTTCCATATTGGATGTGTAAAATATTTTTGCATCCGTCAAGAATCGATTCCACCTCATTGTCAATCGAAATATCTCCGGAGATGAGCCATCTGTCTTGAATAAATTTTTAGCATTCAAGCGGTTATTTTTTCTGACACCCTTTCTCTTATAAAATTAGATTTCATACGATTCATCTGTTCATTAGAGCACTTTACTATACAATTTATAACACTCTCCGGAAAAATAGTCTCCGGAAAAATAGTCTCCAAATCTCGCCTGTTTCCCGCAAATTTTTGACTTCTCTTCTAGGTCCTGGAAGTTGGGTGACAATATTTCGAGCAAGTCGTCTTACATGACTTGAAGGAAGAGCTTTATTCCATGTAGTGTGTCCGTCTTTTCCAATATAAAATTCTCTGGAGCTTTGACGATCTTCTACCAACTCCTCGACGTATTCTCCTTCGTTATCTTCCTGCTCGGTATCATAAGTTTCTTCTGCTGCCTCAATATAATCTTCCATCTCGCTGTCATTTTCATCCTCATAATCAGAACTCGAAATTTCTTCCTCCAAAAGTAATCTGATTTGTTCTTGATTCATTCTGATGCTAAAATTACCTATAAAACAATAAAATACACACGATTAAAGCATAATAATAATAAAAAAAATAATTTATATCTTCACAGACCATATGTATACGGAAAATATAGCACGTACGTATCGTACAAACACGTGGCATACACTTAAATAAAGCTTCTAAAAAATCCGGCAGCTAACAAAAAACTCAATTTTCTAGCGTTTCAGGGGAATAACATACTTATAAAAAAGTGGTTTGGCGGTCTCACAGGCCAACGCGCGGGTATAGGAAGGTTAATAAGTAAGTTTGTAAATAAAAAGAACATAAAAATAGTATAAATTTAAACATAATTGATTTTAGAAACATGTCCGATTCGTTTTTCGATGAAGCTAAAAACACATCAAAGAAATACAGAAAACAAAGATTTTGCTCAAATTAGTTGAGAGACGAGAAGCTAATGGGAGGTCAAAGATGACGACTTTAAAACAGATGCAAGGCTTGTGAAAAAATATTAAATTGCGATAAATCTGGTATAAGTATATATGCTAATAACCACTGTCTTTTAAAACCAAGAACCAAAGTTCTGTTTGCGTTTAAAGATCTCATTTGCAAGCTGTAGAAGGTTTTCCTCAGAAAACTAAACAATTTTGTCCAAAATATTATTTGGATTTATAAAATAAAAAAACACTTTTATTTTTTGTATGTTTTAATGATCTTTATTAGATCTTCATACTATACTGGTTTCTTTACGACTGTACAAAATTACTTGTTGCTAATGATGAACAAGTCTTATTTTAAAAAAACAAACGGATTAGCAAAATGTAACAAACAAAGGGATTAACGGCTGTGTATATTCAATGATTGTATACATACAATGCAACCGTGTATGTACGTTGTTAATACACAATATATAGATTAACATTTTAAGCAAAAAAAAGTTGAGTGATTAGTAAAAGAAGTTAGGGTGTTCGATACGAAAAATAAATATTAGTTTGTGGAAAAAATCCCAAACATTCTCCCCCGCCAAGAACGATTGTTTTTAATATGTAATGTACTTGTATAATGATGAAATTTAATTTCCTTTAGGTGCTACTGTAACTTCGTTTGTAGGTAGAAGACAAATCTTGGAGATTGGGCGCTTGATATATTTTTTTGTTACAATAAAGCGTTACTACTCTGACTAAGCCATCTTGACCAGGGTGCAATTGTTCAACTTTTGCCAAAGGCCATTGACCAGGGGAACTTTTCTCGTGCAATAAAAGGACAAGATCACCGACTTTAACATTCTTTTCTATTTTATGCCACTTTGGACGTGATTGTAGACGACACATATATTCTTTATGCCAACGTGTCCAGAATTGTTGTTTAAGGCGCTCAACTAGTTTCCAACATCTCAGACGCTCAATATTTACATCAAGGAGATCTTCGTCTAGAATGCAATTTGTAGGCTCTCCAATTAGGAAATGTGCTGGTGTAAGAGAGTTACAGTCAGCTGGATCTGTCGAGAGGGGGCACAACGGCCTAGAATTTAAGCAGCTTTCAATTTGTGCCAACAGTGTGCTGAGTTCCTCGTATGTAAGGATTCGATCTTTCATAATGCGACGAAGGTGATGCTTCGTGGATTTCACTCCGCCTTCCCAGAGTCCTCCAAAATTGGGTGAAGGTGGAGGGATGAAATGCCATTTTGTGCCTTGGTTAGCAAGTGTTTCAAGAAGAGATTCTGGTAGAGATGATTTGTTGCGTTGGTAAAGAACTTGGAGTTCCTTATTGGCACCTACAAAATTGGTACCACAGTCTGAGTACAAGTCAGTGCAAATGCCTCTGTGTGATGTAAAGCGACGGTAGGCAGCAATGAAAGCATCAACGTTTAAGCTTGTTACGGCTTCTAAGTGTATGGCCTTGGTGCACATACAAACAAATAAACATATATAGGCCTTGGTGGTCGAGGAAGTACGTAAGGATGAAAGCTTGATATTGATGGGCCCTGCATAATCGACACCACTATGTTTAAAAGCACGGGTTGGCTGGAGGCGAACAGCTGGTAGATTCCCCATTAGTTGTTGGCAGGTCTGTGTTTTATATTTAAATCAAAGGATACACTGACGTTGGACTCGTTTTGCCAGATCACGAGCAGAAAGTATCCAATATTGTCGGGAAATGTATGACTGCATAAGCTGAAGACTACCATGAAGAGTCTTTATATGTGCCTCTGAAGAGATAAGTAAAGAAAGCGGATTTTGTTTAGTCAACAAAATAGGGTGTTTTGTGTAAAAAGGAATTTCAGCATTAGACAAACGGCCTCCAACACGTAGGATATCCATTTTGTCTAAAAAAGGTGATAGCTTTCCGATTTTGCTATTATTTGGTAAAGGTTTATTTATTTTCATATAGTGAATTTCCACACGAAATGATATAGCTTGTGTTAACTTGATGAGGAGGTATCTTGCATGAGTAAGTTCATGCGTTTTTAGGAAACCGATTTGTTTTTCCTTTTCTTTTATTCAGCAATTTAGAATGTTGTAGAATCTCAGAATATATGATGTTACACGTATCATGGTAGACAAATTCGAGAATTTTTGAGTAACGTATGGATACTGTGCTGTAGGTGATTTTAATTCAGCAGAATGGGTAATGACGTTGTTGTCATCGAGTTGGGGTAAAAATTCATTTGGAGCAGCAGGCCAAGAATGAGATTCCATTTTGAGCCATGGAGGACCATTTAACCAAAGTGTATGATTAATAGGTTCTTCAGGTTGTAAGCCGCGAGATGCACAGTCTGCTGGATTTTCACGAGATGGGACGTATTTCCAGTCCGCTATATTCGAAAGGCGCTGTATAGTTGCCACTCTATTAGCGACGTAGACTTCCAACCTTGTTGAATAATTCTTTATCCACGCAAGAACAATTGTACTGTCCGTCCAGTAAATGATTTTGCCAATGTTGAGTTCAGTGTTGGTTTTAATAGTGTCGACGAGTTTTGCCAGAAGAGTAGCAGCGCTCAATTCCAATCTAGGAATGGTTTCCGTTTTTAAAGGTGCAACCTTTGTTTTTGCTTGTAATAAGTTTATGAATACTTTACCAGATTCGGTGATTACACGGGTGTAAACTACGGCAGCATATGCAGATTGTGTTGCATCACTAAAAGCGTGAAGATCTACAGCAGATCTTGTAGAATTATATCCTAACCATCTGGGTATTTTAAGTTCCTCAAGATGTTTTAATTTGTATCTGAAATTTATCCACTTACGTTGCATTTCCACAGGAAGAGCACCATTCCAGTCCAGTTTAATTTTCCAAAGTTGTTGAAAGATGATTTTAGCCAAAATTGTTGTAGGGGATAACCATCCCAGTGGATCAAACAATTTAGCGGCGTCTGAAAGCAGACTACTTTTAGTTATAAGACTAGAAAATGTGAAATTAATTGAAAAGAAAAAATAATCATTGGTTGTATCCCAATAGATACCAAGTGCTTTAGCCATATTCGGTTGATGAATTGAAAATAGCTCCTTTTTTTCACGGTCTTCCGCAGCAATAAGTTGAAGCAGCTTTGTGGAGTTAGAGTTCCATTTTCGTAGACGAAATCCGCCAGTTTTTAAAAGAGAGCAAAGTTGTTTCTGTAGTATTAATAAATTTTTAAAATCATCTGCACCAGAAATTACGTCATCAACATATGTGTCAGATCGAAGTATTTTACTTGCTTGAGGAAAGTTGTTCTCTTCATCTGAAGCAAGTTGTTGTAACACCCTGATTGCCAAATAAGGGGCTGAATGCATTGAAAACCTTGATGTTCCTCACACACATTAATTTGCCGGAACATTTTTTCTACGTCTGCAGTGAATGCAAACTTAAATCTCCTCCATCTGGTTATTATAGTTGCTAAGTCATTTTGAAGTGCCGGACCAGCTGCTAATTCGTCGTTTAGAGACGGCTGAGGTGACCTTCGACTACTTCCGTCAAAAACTACGCGTAATTTGGTAGTGGTGCTACTCTCCCTGAGTACTCCATGATGAGGTAAAAAGTACGAATTGTTCGGTATTGCATTAGGGTACTCACCAAGTTTTACCATATGTTGTAATGTCTCGTATTCATCCATAAATTTGTTATATTCTTCAGCAAATTTGGGCTTCGATTTGAATGATAATTCAAGTTGCTTTAACCTTTTAAGGGCGTTATAGTCCGTGTAGGAAAATGTTGGTAGTTTCTGACTTTGAAGTAACATTTTAAATGGCAAATGGACTTTATATCGTCCTTTCTCATCTCGAGAGTGAGTAGTGGAAAATAGTTTTTCACAAAGAATTCCTTCCTCAGTTAAATGCTTACCATTTTTAAGTTCTTCCTGTTCCCAGAATAGGCGTATTTGTTCTTCTAATGAACAAACATTTGAAAATATATTGATATTTGATATATGGGCACCAGGCGGGCCAGACACCATCCAACCAAAACTTGTTTCTTGTAGTAAAACATTTTCATATTTTTTCATACCAGAAAGCAAGAGTTCGCTATAGACGTCATTTCCGAGAAGAAGGTCTATCTTTTCAGGTAACCTAAAATTGGGATCTGCAAGATAAAATTCAGAAAAATCTGGTAGATCTTTTGGAATGAATTTAGTAGGAACATATGATGAAACTACAGGCACTATAAATGCAGTTAATGGTAATTCAAATTGATGATCATAATTTGATTTAATAGAAATTTGTAGAGATTTCTTAATAGTCAGAGTACGATTTCCTCCAATGCCTGAAACATCGATATGTGTTTTATTCTTAGGTATTGGCAGCAACTGAGAAAGTTCTTCTGATATAAAAGAGATTTGTTTTGATTAAAACCTTTACTGTTGCTAGTAAGGCTGGAATTAGATTAGCTGTTTTCATGTTTGATAGATGAGTACTTACGGAATCTGCATTAGGCGTAGATGTAGTAGTTGGATTCGTAAACGTATGGTTTTCAGAAGAGTTTTGAACGGTTATATTTGAAGAGTTTGTATTGGGGTTACTTACTGTAGAAAATTCGTTATGTATTATAGTATGATGAGGATCACTGCATATTTGACATTTAGTATTAAGTTTACGATGTTGGTTAACAATGTTTTTCTTCTCCATAGAAGTTAATGTTGCAAATTTGAAACATTTGTAAAGGGGATGCCGTTTATTAGAACATGGGCAATTGTCATCTGGAATAGCTGTGGCTATGTGAGCTCGAAAAGTTCTCATGGGTTTTCTGCGAGTTTCAATATGTTTTTCGTGAACGGTTTTAATTACTGTAGCGTGAGGCCTTTCAGCTACGGATTCTAACGCACGAAAAGTATTTTCCAAGAAGCAAAACATATCAGACATCGACGGTTTCTCTGTCTTGAGCGACTGTTCCCAGTCCTTACGAGTTTGCGAATCCAGCTGTTGAGTTGTTAAATATATGAGTATAGGATCCCATGTTGAAATATTAATGTTCAGTGCTTTAAGTTGAGATAAGCAGTTTCTGGTACAATCTAATAAATGCTCAACAGTTTCAAATGTTCCAGTTGTCGGTGGAATGGAAAATAATCGCTTAAAAATTTGCTCTTCAAGTTTCCTTTCATTATGAAATCTCCTCTCAAGAGCTTCCCATGCTAAATCATAACTAGAATCAGCAGCAGGATATTCATTGACCAAGCTTAGAGGCGTACCAGTACATGACCCTTTCAAATATAAATATTTTTGAACTTTCGAGAGCGAATTGTTATTGTGAACCAGTGATAAAAACATATCACGATAAGATATCCACTCGATATAATCTCCAGAAAATTTAGGCAGTTCGATTTTTGGAAGTCTTGCTCCAGCGCTAAAGGTTTCGCTTCGGCTACTCGTAGTGGCAAAGGTGCTTGCGTGGACGGTTGGTGTCTGTGGGGATTCAAATTCAAAAATTATATCAAGTATATTAGTTTTAAATAAAATATAAGTATCATAGCACTGATAATACACATCGTTACTTATATAAGGAACATCTTTCTCATTAATAGTGTTTTCACGAATAGTTGCCATGACTTGCTCATGGCCATCTTTAAATGTTTTGTAGGTTAGCTCCAGGTCCCCCAGCATCGTTTGTAGATATCCTTTAGACTTAGCATCTTTCGGCTTTTTGTTAAAGGCTGCACTCATACGCTCGATGTGGTTTAAATAACCTTTCTGCTCTTCAATTACCGCAGCAATTGATTGCATTTTGCTGAGAATTTAGCTGGAAATTCGATGCAGCAAAATACCAAAATACTGTAGATTTAACGGCAGTAAAATTTCTTGAAGAAGGCTGATGGAATATACTTCAGTTCATGAAGTTGGATTCCCGGGTTTCGGCACCAATTCTTTTGTAGAAGGTTTTCCTCAGAAAACTAAACAATTTTGTCCAAAATATTATTTGGATTTATAAAATAAAAAAACACTTTTATTTTTTGTATGTTTTAATGATCTTTATTAGATCTTCATACTATACTGGTTTCTTTACGACTGTACAAAATTACTTGTTGCTAATGATGAACAAGTCTTATTTTAAAAACACAAACGGATTAGCAAAATGTAACAAACAAAGGGATTAACGGCTGTGTATATACAATGATTGTGTACATACAATGCGACCGTGTATGTACGTTGTTAATACACAATATATAGATTAACATTTTAAGCAAAAAAAAAGTTGAGTGATTAGTAAAAGAAGTTAGGGTGTTCGATACGAAAAATAAATATTAGTTTGGGGAAAAAATCCCAAACACAAGCAATTTTAATTAATTGTGTAAATTTTTAATACACATCTAGCCATATCAAAAAGATGAATACTACAGAATTGTTAAAATAATTATTTTATAATATCTGTTAGTTTTTTGTGTCGTTTTTATATTCTTATGTAATTCTTATGATGTTCTTATCTCAATTTTTAAGTTATTTTTCTTCGTTTTTATGTTATTTTTGCATTATTGAAACTGAAAATGTACACATTAAAGAAAAAATTTTATTTTTTGAAAAATTGAAAAAATTAGTGTAGGGAAAAATGTAGGTAGAAAAAAGTGGGTGTAGGGAAACAACGGGATTTTTTCATAAGCGCACGGTGGCTGAAAATCGTTCTTCATTGGCCGAAATTCTGTAACTTTTGAACCGATCAAAATATTTAAGTATTATTTTTTTTTTATGGATATTTAGATATTTAGTTCAGCTTGACTCAGTTTTAATTACATTAAAATTGATTGAGGACTCTTTAAGGAATTCTAGGTCAAAGTTGAACTTTTGATTTTTTTTAACTTTTAGAGTGAAATATGTGTTTATTTTTTTATTTATAAAAAAATTTAATATTTGGATTTTAATAATAATTATAAACATTTCTTGTAATAGTGGGTTTTTTTTTATTGTTACACTCAAAAAAATTTTTACACTCAAAAAAAAAATTGTAAAATCAACTGGAGATTTTGGTATTATTACTGAAAAATTAGAAATTTTTTGTTGTCAAATTTGCAAATTTGTTTACACTCAAAGAATATTTACACTTAAAAAAACGTTAATAATATTAGCTAAAAATCCTGCTATTACTACAGAAAATTTTTTTATTTTTTGCTGTCAAATTTGATAATTTTAAAAAACATTTTAAAAATAAGAACTGCAATAGATTTTAATTGCATCTGTAACAACGGTAGGTTCTGTTTATTATTATTTTTTACTAATACTATGTTTTTCGTATTTAAATAACAATGAAAGGCAATTATAATTATTATTCATTTGACTCAAATATTGATTGCAAATATTCCATATTTTGTTCCGTGTCATTTCTGTTCTTTAGTAGTTTTTTGACTTCTTCATCTAAATCCCGATGTTCCACTTTCCAATGATTTCGAATATTGGAGATGAACGGATCTGTAGTTGCCAATAATATATTAAATAGATCTTCATTTGTGGAATTTCGTGAAATTTTTCTAGTATTGTGCTCTCTATAAAATCTGTAATCCTTATTGCTTTTTTCCTGAGCCTCCTCCGATAAATCTCCAAGACAACTTTGCTTTTCCGTAGTTCAATTATATCTGACTTTCTTTATTGTTTTCTTTCTATGAATTAATTTAATATTTAATAAATTTCCCAATAATTTTGTCTGCGAACTAAATATAAAAGTGCTTATTCTCTTGCTTGTGTTAATTTTGCATATTTAGTAGTTTTATTGAATTTAATAAATTTCGAAATAATTTTGTTTCTAATATTTTGTTGATTTATAATTTCCTGTATTAAATTTATTGCCTAATATAAATGTTGTTGTTATTATAGTTGTTGTTGTTGTCTTGGTGGTTTTGGTGGGTATAAGTGTGATGACATAACTCCTCCCTCCTTAAAAGAAGTGACGGCCAACGGGGCTGTGCGTAATTTCTTGTCGGCTCTTCATTAATTTTCTGGTCAAGGGAATATGTTATTCTTGTTGGGTTCCTTCTTATTACAGCGATTGCCAGTATTATGATGAAAATTGTTGTTGAACCGAATACTGAATATGTAACTTTTTCATGTCTTCTTGTATTTGTCTGTAGGTTCTCTATTATTCTTCTATCTTCGAATCTATATTCATTTCTGTTTGAGAGAGTTGTAATATTATTGTTGATGTTGGGTGGCATTTCGATGCAGTTTCCGTTATCCCAATATGTGTCATTTTCGTTGTTGTACCAGATGTTATTGATGGCGATTCTGCAGTTGGTAAATTGAATTAGGGTTGTGCTATTAATCGTGTGTTGTTTGCTGACGTTGTTGCATATGGTAGTAATCCGTTGTATTGGAGGGTTGATGAGGATAATATAGTTGGGTTCCGGGTGAATAATATCAACTTTTTGCCCTATATCTCGTAAATGGCTGGAGGCAGTTTCATGCTTATTTACTATATTTCTAATACAGTTTGTGTTCATATTATATTCCGTTTCATGAATATTCTTACAATAAAATTGATTTTCTATGTGCTTACATTTTTCTTTATAAAATATCAAACTATTTTCATTAATTAATGCGTATTCTTCGCTTATAATTTCTAAAGTTTTATTAATTGGTGTTTGGATAATATGATATAATGTAAATTTATTGTTTGATATTATTGGAATTTTTATGTTAAATATGATATTACTATTATTATAGTATGCAGTTAATTCGAGGAGTTCAAATATGTGTTCAGTGGAAAGTATATTTATTGTGTTATTTAGTGTATTATGAATTTGAATTAGTTCTATAGGATCTAATATTAATTTAGGAATGATATTTAATTTGGCTAATATTATTGCTTTTGTGATATTATTAAGATGTTGTGTAAGTACATCGATGTGATAGTTTATCTGATTGAGTTGTTGAATTTGTGTTATTGTGTTAATTGCAGGGTTTAGTGAATTACGGGTTTGATCTTGTATGTGTTTTATGGATTGTGTGATAATGTCTTGCTCTTTGTTTATATGATTAGTTATGTTTTCAAACCTCTTTATCATGTCAGTGTTGAGGATTAGTTGTTGATTTAGTGTATTATTTATTCGTCCATTTTCCGTTAGTAGATCTTCGATATCTCTATTTAATTTCTCCGCATCTTTGTAATCCATATTTCCGGTTATGAATTTTATTGTCGAGCCCAATGCGTTTACTAGTCCTCTCTTCTGTCTATTTCTGGGTGTTAATAGGTTCAGTATCGTAGTGAGTTCTTTTAGTTTTAGTTTTGTTGTTTTCAAGGCGATTTTGGCAAATTGTATAGTTTCAAATTGGGTTACCGTTTTTTCTATTTTTTGTATATTGTCTTCGTAGGATTCGAGGTTGTTATATGTATAAGGTATTTGTAGTCGATTATTGTTCTAGCAGTTCCTAATTTCAATGGGATGATTCCTTGTGTTGGGGAAATGTTTACAATTTTAATATCGGCCTGTGCCATAAATCTAAAAGAAAGGTGAGTTTCAGATTTTATGTTTTCTTTTTATTTTGGATTTGTGGAGTTTTTGGTTACTTAGTGTTAAAAGAGTCACTTTGTTATTTTGTTTTACAGTTCTCTTTGAAAATCTAGGGGTCAATTTATTTCTCCTGCATTCTTTTCTGTAGATGATGTCGTTTTCTAGAAGGGTTTCGGGTTCTTCTCTATTTTGGTTTAATCGTTCAGTGCGTTTTTCTGTGTCATGTGTCAGTTTTTCCCTAATTGATTCATGTAATTTGTTTTGAAATTCTTTTAGTCGTTGCAAGTATTCGTGTTGTGTGTTATTATTTAAGTCTTTTTCAAATGTGGGTGTTCTTCCATAGAACAATTCAAATGGTGTCAGTTTTGTCGCGGTATGTATAGAGTTATTATATGTCGTGATTACTTCGAAAAGTATTTCATCGTGATCTAATGGTAGTTCTGAGTCTTTGTATTTTTGCATAATGATTCTATAAATTTCTGCCATCGTCGAATGTAGTCTTTCGATTGGAGAATTACTAGTGCTTTGTTGAAATGAGGTGTAATGTATATTAATTCTGTTGGTTTCGCAAAAGTCTTTTAAAATAGATGCACTGAACTCCGAGGCTTGGTCACAAACAATTTTTTTGGGGAGGCCGTGTAGGCTTATATAATGTTCAATATTTTTTAAGATTGATATGCTGTTTCTGGATTCTAGGGAATATGCTGATCCGAATTTCGAAACTTTGTCGATAAGGGTGAGAATGTTTCGTTTATTTATGCAGTATAAGTCAATGTGGACAATGTCTAATGTTTTTTTTGGTATTTCTGGGGTTTCAAATGTAGGTTTCGGAGGTCTTCTGTCGTAGTTGAGTGTTTGGCATATATTACAATGATTAATACATTTGTGTATTTTTTCCTTCATATAAGGGAAAAAATATTCCCGTTTCAAATGTTTCCTGTATGCCTCTATGATTGTGATTGATATGGTGATCATTCACAAGTTTATCTTGATCATCGGTGTTTCGAATATCTTGTAATAAGATTTTACAGCGAACGAGTTTAAAAAGTTTACTGCTTGCAAAATATTTAGAATATGTGTTTTGAACAATTTTAAATGAGACATCGTCTGTCATTATCGCAGAGAGTTTATTGGGGGCAAGGTATCGCTTAAATATATCAGTCATTACAGTTTCGTTGCATTCTGGTCTGCGTATCGTCTTCCGCAATTTATTTTTAAATACAGTCTCGAGTGTAAGAGGAGAACCTTCGTTTTCGCTTGTAGGATAATTTGAAGATTAAACGTGTTCAATGCTTTTTCTGAGATTGGAATTCCGTCATCATAATTTTCATCTGCGGAGTGAATGGTCGTTCTCGCTGTTCCGTGAATTGAGTCATTGTCGATTGTATTAATGTTAACCTCTTCATTATTTAAAGCGTTATGATTGTGAATTTTGATGCGGATTAGAGCGTCTGCGTTTGTATTAAGTTTGCCTTTTTTATAAACGATTTCATAGTCAAACTCCTCGAGTTTGAGCCTCCATCTTACTAATTTGGAATTTGGCTCTTTTAGACTCATAATCCATGTAAGTGGTCTATGGTCGGTTACAATTTTAAATTTATGTCCGAAAAGGTAGGGTCTAAAATATCTCGTAGCCCAAACAATAGCTAACAGTTCCTTTTCAATTGTTGAGTAGTTTATTTCGCTGTTCGTTAATGTTCTACTCGCATAGCATATTGGCTTATCGCTTCCGATTGGACCTTGGGAAAGAATTGCTCCTAGAGCAAAGTCGCTCGCATCAGTTATTAAGACAAATGGTTTTGAGAAGTCCGGGTATTGGAGTAAAGGGTCGTTGATCAATAAGTTTTTGCATGTTTCAAATGTTCTTAGGTATTGGTCGTTTAAAATGACTTTCCTTCCTTTCTTCAAACATTCGGTCATAGGTTTCGTTAACTTTGGAAAGTCTTGTATAAATTTCCGATAATAACCCAATAGCCCTAAGAATGATTTTATTTCCTTTTGAGTTTTCGGGATGGGAAAATTTTTTATCGCGTGAATTTTTTCAGGGTTTGGTTTTATTCCTTCGGTGGAAATAATATTTCCCAAAAATGAACATTCTTTGTGCAAAAATTCAGATTTGTCTAACTGAATATTTAAATTTGATTCTCTTAGTCTTTCAAAAACTTTCTTCAAATTTACCATATGTTCTTGTAATGGCGTGGAGTAGATGATTATATCGTCTAAGTATACAAGACAAATTGTACCTATTAGGTCATTCAATACATTGTCCATTATTCTCTGGAATGTAGATGGTGCATTTTTGAGGCCAAAGGGCATTCTGACAAATTCAAAATGACCTCCGTCCACGGAGAATGCAGTTTTTCCCACGTGTTCTGGATGCATTTATATTTGGTGGAAGCCACTGGCAAGATCGCGGGTGGTGAAGAATATACTTCTTCCTAATTTGTCTAGTATGTCTGTAATGTTGAGTATGGGATACTTGTCACAAATTCTCTTCTCGTTTAGTTTTCGGTAGTCAATAACTTGTCTCCATTTTTGTATATTGGTAGCATCTTTTTTTGGGACTATCCACACAGGAGCACTCCAAGGTGAAAAACTTGGTTTTATAATGCCCTGTTGTTGAATTTTATTTATTTGTGCCCGTACTTCTTCCTTATGAACATAAGGGTATCTATAGGATTTCGTAAAAATAGGGATGTCATCCGTGGTTTTGATTTTATGTTTAATTTGGTTACAAAAACTGAGGGGATTCCCTTCTTTAAAGAATATATCATCTTAATCTTTGCAGATTCTCATTAACGCTTTTTCTCTTCTTCATTCAAGTGGTCCGTTCTCAGAGATTTAGTTATACTATCCTCTTGATGGGGCGTATCTGAATCTATGGTGAAGTTATTAACTTCAATGAAATTTTGATATGGAATAGTTTTTACGGGTTGTTCAATATAGATAACTTTTTCTCGGTCAGATATGTTTACTATCTCAACAAAACTATACCATTCTCTTGAGGAATAAATACCTACCTTCACCGTTTCGAGAATCAACCGGTATCTTCGTAACAAGTTTTGAGCAAGGTTGAATTATAAATTTTCTCGAAGTTAGATTAGGTTTAAATTGTAGTGGTATTATAGTATTGTTTGTGATTAGAGTTTTATTGCCAAGGTCTATTTTGGCTTTAAGTTTATCTAAAATATTAAGTCCTATTAATCCGTCAAAATAATTGTGGAATCTAAAGATGAAAAATTTCATCTTGCCTTCTCCTCCGAATTCCATAAAGTACGGTAAGCTGATTTTCTTGTTCAAGGAGTGTTTATTTAAAATCGTGGTGATCGTGATTGGTTCACAACTTTCACACTCGCCCTGATCAACAAATTCTGGATTTATAAACGATGAAGAGGCACCAGTGTCGATCAGAAATTTTAGTGGTCTACCGAAAGGGGAGGATATATTTATGTATGGTAATGTGCGTCCATGTTTATTTATGTCTAAGTATCCGGTTGGTCCCGGGAGGCATTTACTAGCTTCTGAATAGCATCAATTTTATTCGGGTTAGGTCTTAGACCTTCCTCACTCAGAATACGACCAAGGTATTCAGTTTCTTTCGCCAAAAAAACGCATTTGTCGAGCTGTATCTTCAGATTGTGCTCTCATAATTTCTGAAAAATTTTGTTGACACTCTCTACATGCTTTGTTAACGATGTACTAAAAATTAAAATGTCATCCAAATAAACAACGCAAATTTTATTAATATATTCTCTAAGAACAGAGTTCGTAAGACGTTGAAAGGTTGCTGGAGCATTCTTTAATCAAAAGGGCATCCTGTTGTATTCAAAATGTCCCAAGGGAGTCGAGAAGGCTGTTTTTTTCTATCGTTTGTATTCCAATATTGTAAAATAAGTAGACTTCCCCAATTTGTCCAATATATTTTCTATATTGGGTATTAGAAATTTGTCTTCCACCGTTATCTCGTTCAATTTTCTGTAGTCAACAACAATGCGCCACTTCTTAATGCCCTATTGGTCCATTTTCTTTGGAACAACCCAGATAGGAGAATTATAGGCAGAGTTACTTTCCACAATTATTTTCTGTTGTAACATTTCTTGGATCTGCCTGTTAACTTCTTCTTCGTGGATTTTGGGATATCTGTATATTTTAGAGTATACAGGTTTATCTGTAGTAGTAATTATGGAATATCTTATCTCATGAGTATGAGCAAGTGAATCACCTTCATGAAACAACAAGTCACTATTTCTATAAGATCATGAAGAAACTCTTTTTCTTCGGAATTCATGTCGACTTTAAAAAGTTTTTTAATGTTCTTGTTGCCGCCAATATCCAGATGATAATATAATAATTATGAATTGTATTAATTTTAAAACTATCTAAACATTTATTATTAATTTGGAAGAAACTTACTTCAGTAATCATTTATATACTATTATTTTACAACTCACATAACAATATTGGGATACCTCCCATTAAAATTCTTAAATTGCAAATTCTCAAACAAGCAATAATACATATTCACAATTGTAACTGTTTTGTTTATATATACATATAATCATCAATTTCTCCTTTTGAAATATGTACTAAAATAACTTGTTTCTTAAACATAACGGTCTCTGTTTATGTATCACGTAGACTGTGTAGCTAACTAGAGATCAATTAGAAAATTAAGAAGTCAGTCGGTAAAAGGCACGTATGCTTTCAAAATTGTTTTAAAGCGTTCTCGCTTTTAAAATTAATAAATTAAAATATTTATGCACAAGGAGTGCTATTAAAAATTTTGTATTTTATTTAAAGCCGGCTCATTTTTATATCGTGCCGCAACATTCATTAAAACAATTTTTTTTTCTAAAAATTATATATTAATTAATACATTAAATCAAAAAATTTTAAATATCCGTGGTTTCGCGTCGGAAAAACTAAATCTATAAATTTGAAACAATAAACAATATAAAAAAAGGTTCTACTTGAACAAAATTCTCTACAAAGAGAAAATAAAATAAAAAAATGATTGAAAGTGAAGTTTTAATAAATGAATATAATTGTAAAAAATGTAAAGCTGTGTGTAAACAGTGGAGTCGCTGATGTTAGTTGGAGTTGTGAAGGTTGTAATCCCAATTACAACAAAGTAACAGAGGGTAAACCCACATCTCGATTAGGTAATATGGGTCTACTAAGGCAGCCGCAGGCAGCGTCGTCACCGACAGTTACAGGAGAGGCGCATCAAATGGCGAGTACGATTGAAGAACTCGGCAAGAGGACTTTACCATCAGTAGCTCTGAGCACAGAAACAAATGCACCCTTTCACACACAAGCGAGCAACAACATGAAAATGAAACCAACTACGTCTACAGCAGCTACAAGCTCAATTTCATTTCCATTCAATACATTTATACACAAACCAACGCCAAAGCAACAGAATGCGACTCGTACAACGCAAGTTGAATTACAGCTAAAACTGCTGTAGGAGCAGCAACGTTTACAACAGGAATTTCTTGAAAGAAAGTACCAAATATTGTCACAAAGTGGTGAAAGCGATAATTTTCAACAAAATCCTTTACGCATGACGGGTAACTGGAATTTTGTTTCTGGACCTTCGCCATCTCAATTGGCTGCACGACAAGCAATTCCCCGCGATTTGCCACATTTTCACGGAGATCCTGAGGAATGGCCGCTATTCATTAGCACCTTCGAAAACAGTACATCGGTAGTTGGTTATTCACATGCAGAAAATTTGATACGGCTAAAAGGGGAGAGCCAAGGAGTTGGTAAAGAGTAAGCTCATGTTACCTATAATGGTGCCGGAAATAATTCAGACTTTAAGAATGTGTGTTGGACAACCAGAGCATATTTTAGAGCGAGTAATTGAAAAGGCCAGAAAATTACCTCCATCAAAAGATAAGCTCGAATCAATGATTGATTTGCACTTTGTGTAAAAAATATATATTCCACCATGGAGGCCTGCAAAATGGATGCTCATATGAATAACCCGATGTTAGTGAAGGAACTGGTTGACAAGCTGTCTAGTCAATATAAATTGAATTGGGCTCTGTACCCAAAAGATGATCAGTTACCAGTAATGAAAACGTTTAGTGATTGGATTTTTCAAATCGCGAATGCTGCAAGCACAGTTTTTTCAACCGTGCCAACAATTAAAAACGTGAATGTGAATACATATACAGAAGAACGACCACCATTTAAGGTAAAGTGCTATATGTATGATAGTGAACATAAAGTGTCAGTTTGCAGTGATTTTAAGAAGCTTTCATTAGACAGAAAATGAGATGTTGTAAAGAAAAATAATTTGTGCCGCAATTGTTTGAATAAGCACAAAGGCAAATGTTTTGCAAGAAGGCAAATGTTTTTCAATGTTTTTCAATTGTGTTACTACTGTTTTGATCATATTGGTCGTTTTGTTCAAAACTAAAGTTTTGATTGAAATCATTCTGTTGAACATAGTCATTCTGGTGATAATAGTAATATTCCTCTAAGTTTGTATAGGGAGTTCCTTCTGTGTCAATATTATGTATTTCATGAGGTTTAAAACCACTTGTCATTCTTTGTGTCTGCATGCTTGATGGTTTCTTCAAGTGAGTATAACCCGAGCTTACGTCCATTGGTTCTGGGGGTGGTAAAATTTGTGGACGATATTGTTGTTGTCCAAAGTTGGGATTAAGTGAATTGTTGTTATTGTTATAGAATGTTCTGTTTTGTTCGAATTTGTTATTCGGTATATTCCCTTGGTGTGTATTAAAATGTTTATTTTGTGCGAATGCGTTAATAGGTGCATTAACTTGGGGTCTTTGGCCGTTGCTAATTGGATTCTGATATCTAATCATATTGTTCTGATATGGTGGTACAGTTGGGTGGTACTGTCTCGAAAACTGTTGTGAAAATCTGTTTGGATTGTTCATTATTGGTTGGTAAGTTTGATAAGGTGAATAATTTTGATAATTTGGTGGGGTTTGTCTAACATTCTGTTGAAAAACAGGATATGTGTTCGTAAATGGTTTTTTAGTATAATATATATTCTGTTCTTGTATGCAGAAGGAAAGGGCTTCGGTCATTGTTCTTGGTCTCATCGATCTAATGTTTGAACCTAAAGGTTCTTTAAGGCCTGATAAAAATGTGTTTAGACACATTTCGCCGAATAATTTTTGTTTCGCTTCTATGACACTAGGATTGTTTTCATGGATTAGAATATTATTATTGATGGACGACTGTATTTCTATAATTGAACTATAAAAGTGTTGGACTGATTTATTAGTTTGTTTTAGGTTATGTAGATCTGTTATTAGGGATGTTTCATTTCTTTTATCGGAATAATGTAAGATTAGATTACTTTTTATATTTTCCCAAACTAGAGGGGTACCATAGACATTGAGTACCTCGTTAGCTTGACCTACTATTTTATTTCTAATTGCTCCTAATATAATTTTTGCATAGTTTGTTCCGTCTACGTTAACAAGATATCCCAAGATTTCCTCAACATTTGTCAAAAATTCGTACAGCAATCTAGGGTTTCCGTCAAATTTTGGGAGATCTTTCACCGCATCTGGGACTCTCAATGAGTCAAATATTTGATTCTGGTATGGAATTGGATTTGGAATTTGGGGGGTGGAACCCGAGGGATTATTCTCATTTAGTGACATTTCTCTACTTTCTGGAATGGGTATTAGGTGTCTAAAAATGGTTGTGTACGGTTTGATACGATATGTTTTTCGCATGAATGAAGCAATTTTTATTTAAAAAAAAATTTCTTATACATATATGTGTTACTTAATTAAAATATAACTTATTTACCCTATTATTATTAGTAGTAGTTTCATGCTGGTTGCTGTTCCTATGGTTTTCTTATTGATGATTTGATGATCCTGGGGTTGGTGTTTTCCTTGTTTTCTGTTGGTTTTTGTTTGTTGATGATTATTGATGATCGGTTTCTTTACCGTATATAGTGTATTTTTACTATGTTTTAGTTCTAATTGTTTTTATATAACAGTTACTTTCTCTAACTGATTTTTAATTTTACTCTTTATAATTGTCTATGTTTAAGATCTTTAATTTTTTCACTGTCTATTTTGTTATGTTTTTGTTCTAATTTTAACAGTTATTTTTATTAACTGACCAATTTTTGCTCTATTTTATTACTATTTTATTACTTTCTAGTCCACTATTTATAATTTTTAATTAGCAGTTTTTTTCAATAACTGATTGTTGTTTGTTTTTAATTTTTCACTGTCTATAATTGTTTTATTATCTTCTAGTTCTAATTTTTTTTAACAATTATTTTCATTAACTGATTGTTCTTGTTTTGATTTTTAAAATTTTTCACTGTTTATAATTGTCTATTGTTTTATTATGTTCTTACTTCACTATCAATTTTTAATTAACAATTATATTCACTATTATGTTCCTTAATAGTTTTAGTTGAGAGCGAAAGTTGATATACCGTCAACTTTTTTTTCGACTGCGCCAGTAATATAACTTACTTTACTAAGTTTAAAAACAAAACAACTTTACTTTTCCGTAGTTCAATTATATCTGACTTTCTTTATTGTTTTCTTTCTACTTTATAATAAAACTTATGAACTAAATACAAAAGTGCTTATTCTATTGATTCTGTTAATTTTGCATAATTGGTGGTTTTATTGAATTAATTTTATATTTAACAAATTTCCCAATAATTTTGTCTGCGAACTAAATATAAAAGTGCTTATTCTCTTGCTTGTGGTAATATTGCATATTTAGTAGTTTTATTGAATTTAATAAATTTCGAAATAATTTTGTTTATAATATTTTGTTGATTTATAATTTCCTGTATTAAATTTATTGCCTAATATAAATGTTGTTGTTATTATAGTTGTTGTTGTTGTCTTGGTGGTTTTGGTGGGGATAAGTGTGATGACGTAACTCATGCAAGTGTTTCTAGGATTATTTTAAATCTGAAAATAAGGTTTAAATCCACTCCTGTTATTTCAGATGCTGTTTCTGGATCTGAAAAGAATCTTCTTGCGGTATTGCCATCATTTTTATTGCCTGACCCTTGTTTTGGCTGATCTATAACCAATGAAAATTTGCGATATTTATCTTGAACATGTTTCTTTTTTGAACTTCTTAACTCTTTGTTGGTTTCGTTGTTTCTTATTGATCCTGAAGCCCCAAATCCAAATCATAACTGATTTTTAGTATGTGTTCCATAAGTCGTATTCTTGCATGTAGTGGTGATAATCCAAATTCACATGCATCGGTATTATCTAATGATTTTGTCGGGACTTGGTTTAATTGGCTTGATGTTGCTTGGCATATAATGCAGCTGGATGCAGCCTTCGTGTTAGCCAAATTGGTAGTTTACTTCAATTTGCTGCCCATCTAACTGTAATTGTAATGGCTGTAGTGTTGCAATTTGGGCCTTGATATCACTAACTTCTTTGTTAATGGCATCATGAGTTTCTTTTTTGAATTCAAATTTGATTGGCCTGCAGTATTTCGTAGAAGATGGAGTCTCATTTTTTCCAAATATCCATTGTTTGCGTTGCACTAGTCGAAGGCTCTGAATCTTACAAAATCTTTTTCAATCGCAATGGTGCAAATGATACCATGAACATATCTGAGTCCGAAATATTTTCACATACTACTTGTTTGTATTGTTTCTGTCCCGAAGAACCATCACATCCCCATTTAAAAAAGAGAATTAACTTTGTGTTTGCATATTTCTTTAACTCATTTCCTTTTATTGATTGAAGCAAGCGTTCAACTGTGTGTGATAGTGTCCTTTGATGACAAACAGTCCATTTTATCAGCGGTTATGTGATGATATGCTGGATACATATTTGAGCCTTTTTCAATCGCACGCAATCTGAGCTGAATATATTGCTGTTTTGTTAATTTCAAATCCAGAAATAATGCTAATACCTCCTCATTTGTGAACTGTTTTGCATCGCTCGGAGTTAATATACTTTTAAGAATCCGTTTTGTTCTCACTGGAATACTTTAACAACTTTTTCAATGATATTCACTTTTGTCAATTGGTTCTGTGATCGTAATTGATGTAGGAAAGATTCTTTTATATTTGTACAACCAATTTCAACGTTAACATCTTTAAGTTTCCGCCTCTTTGATCTATCGCCAGTTGTCCAATGATTTGCGTGGTCTTCCAGCCTTATCTTGCTTTGCTGTTTCTGCAGCGACAGTAAGTTGGCCTTTTAACCAGTCTGCACTTTTTATATAAAAATTTTGTTTACTGTAGCTGACTTCTTTGTAGCGTTTTTCTAGTGATTTGACGAAATTAGATAATTGCTCTTGTATTTCGGTGCTACACAAATTTAAGTTTAATTTTATTTTAACGTAACTAAGAACATCTTCTTGTTTTTTGTTTCTAAAAACTCTTCGCCCAGTTCTTTAAAACTGAAGCTCTCCATATTTTTCTGAATATTTTTATTTACGACTGTTATTGCTGAAATATATTAGAGCAATTGCGTTTGTATTCAAATGTCGCTTTTTTATAAGCCTTCTCGTAAGCCATCATACTATGTTTCTAAGTAAAAGAAAAAGGTAAGAAAATGGCATTAGTAGATTTCTACCTAAAATAATATATAAAAAACCCACTATACAAATGAATTACCTGTGTGTGTTTTCTTTACTACTTGCATTAGTGCATTGTTAGGTAAAATAACAAGGTATAAAGAAGGTATGATAATAAAAAACCAGGTTACTAATGAATTATATCCTCTATGTATTGACATTCTTACTTACAAATATATACTGGTAAAAGAACAAATAATGATTATTATAAGGTATAAAATACCTAAAGCACAAATTTAATACACCATTGTATACGAGTACTTATAGGGCTGTTTAAATTATCGTAATTTTAATTTTTTTAGAGTAATTTAATTAACCCTTTCATGCATTTGTTGTATGTATACAACAACACTTTTTGAGAGCACATTACTCATTTCTAACGGTTAATTTTGCAAACCCAAGTACTACAAACAGATATTAGAGGCCTTTACTTTAGTTTTGTTTTTTGCTTGATCATTATTATAAAGTTTTTGTGCCTTATATTAAAGTTTTCATTCGCTAAAATCGATCGATTTTTTATCTGTAAATTTTGTGAAAAAATAAGTGCTTAACTTTTTAAGAAGAGCTTACAATAATTTAGTGATGATTTTTTTCCAATTAGATTATTTAGTAAAGAAGTGAAATAAAACAAAAAAAAAGGTAAAAATATTATTCAGATAACTTTTCTATGCATTAATGCACCTGTTGTATATATACAACATGGTGCATGAACGGGTATGTATTTATACCCTATACCACTATGTGGTTTGGGTATAATGACTTTGTGCTGCTGTTTGTAACAACCAAAAAATATTTGACCTAGACCCATCTTTATTATACCGATCGAATCAGAACCACTTGCTGAGTTGATTTAACAATGTCCGTCCGTCCGTCCGTCCGTCCGTCCGTCTGTGTGTCCATGTAAAGCTTGTAATCAAACTGAAGGTCGCAAATATGAATATATTTTGACGAAATTTGGTATATAAGCTTTTATCGGGATGAACGCTATTGAAATTGGTGAGAATCGGTCCATGTTCAGACCTAGCCCCCATACAAATTACCCATATGAAATCGACATAAATTGCCATAAGATCCAAATTGTCATATAGATCTTACTCAAATTGGGTTTGTATGCGTTCATTATATCCACTAATGAGTAGTCCAAAAATGATCCCTCTGACCCCATATAGAGCTGCTTCCCGATCTTCACTTAAATCTATTAAAAAACAAAAATATTGCACTGATTCTTCTCAAATTTTGTTTGTACATATTTTTGCAAAATACAAGACTTTACCAAACATGATCAGGATCGGTCCATTTTTGGACCTAGTCCCTTTATAGATATAGCATCCGATATGAACTTTTTCATATCTGCAGCCAAAAAAATTAATAAAAATCCCACTCAAATTTGGTTTTTGCTTATTTTCAATGTCCAGTTAGTTGGGCCTAAGAGATAGGGTTTCTAACCGCATGGTATAGGGTATCGTATAGTCGGTCTAGACCGACTATAATTTTCTTACTTGTTTTTTTTTATTTTGGTTATTATTTCGCTTTTTTGCAGTACAATTGTTGCTTCATTTCCAGCTATTTGCTTGGTTTTTCTGTTAAATCTGCTATGGACCGACAAAGGAGATTAACTGCTAAAGAAATTAATAAAATTCTTGAGTTCGACTGGGATGATTCAGAGGCTGAAGCAGAACCAGAAGTTTCAGTTGATGAAGCTAGCGTTCTAAATAAAATATGTGAAGATATAACGGCTGCAGGTTTTCAGAGTGTTGAACTCGATGAGGACATGGAACTTCAGTGCTTAGAGTTGGAGGAAATTGATAACACAATATTTAGCAATTCTGGAGTGGAAGAAGAGCAACAATTTCAAAAAGTGGATTTAAAAAACTTAAAATGGAGAAAAAAGACCTAAAATCTAATGACAAGCTGTGGAATGAGTCTATTGATAATGATGTAGAAGTACAATCTCCATTGCAATATTTTTTAAAATGTTTTTTGATGATGACATGATAAATAAAATTGTTCAAGAGACAAATCTGTATTCAGTTCTTCAAAGTGGCTCTTCTGTGAATGTAGCTTTTAAGGAAATGGAGCAGTATTTGGGAATCCTTCTTTACTAGATGCAGCTCTGACTGGAAAACGTTTTGAAAAAATAAAACAGTATTTGCATTTCTCCAGTGACGACAAGTAAAATAGTGAGAAAGGGTATGATAAGTTGCAAAAGATAAAGCCGATCTTAGAGGGATTCCGAAATAATTGTCTAAAAGTTCCTGCAGAGCACCACCACTGTATAGATGAGCAGGTTATACCATTTAAAGGAAAACAACATTTGAAACATTATAACCCGAAAAAGCCTCACAAATGGGGTTTTAAAATGTTCACCAGATGTGGAAAATCGGGCATTATATATGACTTCGCTATGTATATCGGAGAAGGAACATGCCCGAATTATGGTTTAGGTATTTCGTCAGACATTGTTATTCACTTGCTAAAAGGCTTATCCGAACATCAAAACTATGAGGTTTTTTTGACAACTGGTTCACATCATTTCATTTGATGAAGACTCTCAAGGACAAAGGCTTTGTGGCAACTGGAACAGTGCCAAGTAATCGTTTAGGAAAGGTTGAGTTGGATTCAGACGCAAAGTTGAAAACGAAAGGCCGTGGTTCGTACGACCATAGAGTAGAATCAGATCATGATATAATAGTTGTAAAATGGTATGACAACAAAGCAGTACAGCTGTTGTCCACGGACTATGGTATTGAACCATTATCTTCGTGCCGCCGATGGAATCAAAAAGATAAAAAGTTTTTAGAAGTTCCAATGCCAAATATTGTTCAACAATATAATTGTTTTATGGGAGGTGTAGACTAAGCAGATATGCTCTGTGAGTTATATAGAATCAACCATCGATCCCGAAAATATTATATGCGAATTTTTTTTTGGGTTCTTAACTCCGCAGTTACGAATAGTTGGCTACTACATAGGCGTCATTGTCAGCTTACAAAAGTCAGTGATAAGGAAACTCTAACCCTGATACAGTTCCAAATAAAAATTGCAGCTAGTCTAATTTACACTAATACTTTCGCTCCATGAAAGCGTGGCCGTCCATCAGATGCTTCAGAATCGTCTCCATCTACTTCAAACCGTTCCGCACCCTCAATTCAGGTTGGGGATGCCAGGTACGATGGTATGGGTCACTTACCGTCTTATAAACCTACACAATCGCGTTGCAAATTTTGTAAATATGGATTCACAACTGTCATATGTACTAAATGTAATACATATATCCATATGTTTTACTCCAAAAAAAACTGTTTCAGTGAATACCATATTAAATAATTAAATCTAAGTATATTCTCAAAAGTCTTGAAATATTTTATACCTATTCTTTTGTAAATAAAACAAGCAAAAAAAATATAAAAACATTGTTTTCTTTTATCAAAAAAGTTGATATTTTTTAATCCGTTTATGCGCCATGTTGTATGTGTACAACATTTTCTAAAATTTACGAGGACAGTATTTTTTTTTTTTTTAGCTTTTTGTGTTATTTGAACCCAATATAGTCAGAAACAATGCTAAAAAAAAATTTAGCTACCCTAACGAAGTTTGGTGCATGAGAGGGTTAAAATGAAAAAAGTGTTCCACCCACGGGTCGTCACGGGTGCAAAAGTATATACAAGGTTAAAAGGACACTTTCAACTTTCTCCATGTGGTATACGTTTCTTGTTCCCTTTGGTTCCCCAGAACTTCTAATCCAATAAAGTTGAAATTTGAGAAAAATATAATAGTTTCATAAATATTTCATAATGCCCCTAATACTAAACGGTAGAGCTGTGACCACTTACAACAACTAAAGACTATAATCCTACCAACATTATAAAAAAGACCGCAGGTCAATATCGATGACAGGTTGCGAGTAGTAACCATTTATTTTTGATAAAAAACAAAATAAAACCACCTTAAAAACAGTTAAGTTTGACAGCATGCCACGCCCACAATTAGCAATAGTTTAACCAAATTTTTTGGCTACCTTAATCTGGATATATGAGCTACAAAAAGACGTTAAAATTTTAAAAATTCGTGACAAAAAAATATTAGACTTTTGGCCAATGAAATCAAAATTTCAGCCACAGTGAAGCGCAGGGATTTCTGAAAAAATCTCCTGGCATCACTGCTTGCAATAAATAAAAATCAGCTGTTAAGCGGATCAAACCAATCTAAATAAATTTAAAGAATTCTTTTTAAAGAATGTTGAAATTCTCAATAATATATTTCAATATTTTAACTTTCACGAACAATAAAAATAATATGTTTCAAAATGTGATCGTTAATTATCTATGGAAACTCAAATATATAATGAACAAGAAGTTGGCCGAAGATCAAATAACCATATCTTAACTAATAGAATAAATAGTTATTATGTTGAATTGAAAGTATTGGAAACAACACCAATAGTATTCAATTACGAGTTCGATGCCTTTTTAGATTTAAGTGCACCAAATTTTCATATATTGAAACTTGCTGAAACTTCGTTCAGTGCATCAACTATACACACGTTTTGATATTAAATATATATTTCCAAAATAGACTTTTTTGGCTTTTGTTTAAGGCGCCATAACGAATGATAGTTTTGCCCACAATTGAAAAAATTATGTTAAAAATTTTGTGTAACGTCAATGTGAAAATCTATTCCGTCAGATGAAAATCCTGGTGACTTTGGGCTGTTGAAGGAGGGTATTTAAGTTGTGATTACCCTCAAATTGCTAAACTTTTTGGTTTGGAGGAATTTAATGGTTTTCAAAAACCATTATTTATTTTGGAGGATAAAAATGTTTCTATTGACGATTTATACAAACTGTAATCATTAAAAAAATTTTAATAACAAACGTACGTATTGAGAAACTTATTACTAATACTAAAGCATTCAAGTTTAAGTAATTTTGTTATTCAGTACTTCAATTCCAATCCGGATACTTTTAAATGTGACGAATCTATGAATTTAAGAACAAATTTGTTATTAATTAATATTCCACTAGACATGATTCAAGATTTTCAAGATTTTTGGTTTGATTTACTTAATATAAATCCTAAACTACATCCAGTGTTTCGTTTTGATCCACGGGAATTTTTAAGTTATTCATTTTTGGAAAACGATAAATATTTGTGGTTTTAATATTGGTAACATTTAATATTGGTAATATGAACAAAAACACATTTTCTAATGTTTTATTCCTTTCAGCCGCAGACTGTCAATATTTGCGACATGAATTGGATGTTAAATTGAACAATTGACTCAGAGAGCTTGCTTGCCTTGATTCTACATTGAAAGGACATTATATAATACTATAACATAAATAACTACTTATTTTTAACGAACTGTATTTCAAAATTCATGAAATATAATAAAGAACTAGTAAAGTTATAACGTATTTGACTAAATACGATTAATTAAAAGTAAAAATAATTTACTACAAAAATTTTTAAGCGAAAAAACTGATAGCCACAATGTAGAAAAATAGCCACAATTAACGATCTAGATGAAGTTATATTTTGACATAAATTTTTCGTGGTGTTGTTATGGTAGAGATGTGCATCTATTTCGACCAAGCATCACTATATATGAACATGATGTGCAGTAGCGAGTAGAAGATTTTGAGGGTAAAAATAAGATCTGAAAAAAACTGATTATGCTAGGGAATAAATATCAAAAATCTACTAAAAACAAAAAAAAAAATAGAGAATTTAAAATATAATACAAGTACAAGTATTCCGAAAAAGATCTGAACTTATAAACATATTTTGTTTACTATCTTTTATTGTCTTTAGTATATTCAAATATTGTTTTTTTTTTCTTAAATTGTTAACCGTACCGATTGAAACTTCTACTAGATTTGATGTTGGATTTCCCTAAAAGACTTTACCAGGGGCCTTTTCTAATAAGTGACAAAAAAAAGTTATTTTATAGTTACATTTTCGAGAAGAAATAAAAGATTCATTTTTATGTTGCAACCAAAACATTGGAAACATTTACAATAATTGAAAACATTTTGGTTTCAATATGGGTATCCATTATTTTTATGCTGAGGGAATATATAAGTTTGCCTTATACATATATAACAAGCTATCTTGTAGATAGCAATATCATCTTGTTTTGATTCAATGATATTGTTTTTGCTTTACAAAATTTTAGCTGACTCTTTAGCCGTAATATGTATTTTTCCTTAAGTTTTGCTATGAATTCGGGATTGCTAAAACGGTTTTTAAACCAATCGACTTTTTGCATATACAATCGAATTGGAGGTTTAAAAAGACCTCTTTTGACTTTTTGGTGCATTGCAATTGAAAGTAATCAAATTTCCGTAGCACAGTTCTTCATTCAAGAGGACTTTCTATTTCGTTTAAAAATTCAAATATTTTATCTTTATAGTAAGTACACTACGCATTAATATTTTTAACCATAAATAGTTTAAAAAAAGTCAAACACATCACTATTGCTCAAATCATTTTTCCATTTTAAACGACTGTTAGTATCTTTATATAAACAATTCAAAGAAGCTTTACAAATTTGATACATTTTTAAACGATTTTTTAAATAAATTTACTTGACTTTCAGTTAATCAATAAAATTTTGAATAAATTATAAAAGAGAATAACAAATTAATATCGTTGCACTTATGCAATATTAGCATGCATTGCTGATATTATTAATAACACTAATAGAGATGCTCTTATCAATTATTCATAAATACTAAGAGAGTATATAACAGTAAATCAGTAAAAAATGTTCTAAACAAAAACATTGATACAAAGAAACACAATAAAAAAACCATAACATTACAAATGTAACAGGTTATAGCGAACTTTTTACAATGAAATAATTTGAGGATGATAAGGTAATGACAACTTTTGAATATTATCTATTTTATTGATTAATTGAAAGTCAAGTAAACGACTGTTGACCTTTATTTTTTTCGTTTGTTTTTTATTTTTTTTATTTGAATGAATTTTTCAATTTTCTCGCTTTTTTTAAACATTTTCCAAACTAACAACTGCGTTGAATGGCAAGACATAACATACAGCCCAATTTATGCCGCGTTAAATGGTTGCAGTAGTATTTTCTTACTTCCAAGCTTTGTTGTTGCCATTTTTTTTTTCTCAGTATATTATTGCAAGGATATTCGAATATGGGAGATTACTACCAAACTAACTATGCACCAAATAAAAACATTGATTTTGTAGCTGTTAACATAAATATTGCGTTAAATTCATAAAAAGTAAAAATCCAAGTTTTAAAGGTCACCCAAAATTTCCGTTTTAGGACAAGTGAGGGACACTCTAGTTAGCATTAAAAATCATTCGGCATTCATAGCTTGAAAATTAAAAAGTAAATTTTTTTGGAATATTGCTAGCTATAGTATAGCAAACATTGAAAAATATTTTCTAATGTTTGCGTAGAGTAAGTATATTTTATTCTACTAGCAGAATCCAACCCTCGAAATTCGAGAGCAAATTCTAGGATATTTTATTTTTTCACTTAATAAATAATTTCATAAAATCTTAAAGATATACTAATCAATTAAAGCCAATTCACAATTCAACACTTTTTAAATAAAAGTCATTAAATTGCTATAAATATAATAAAAATGGCATGTTTTTTGTTTGTTTGTTAACTTTTTGCCCACTTTGTACAACATTATAAAATCCATTTATTTGGAAATTTCGCACACAGGTTCTGCCTTCGAAAAGAATATCGTGCCAAACAAGGTTTTGATTGGATGTCACACCCACTAAAAATCCGTTTTTTGAAATCCATTTTTTTTTTCGAAGGTATTATTTTGGTATTACTACTAATATTATAAGGTCTATTGCTGGACACAGGCATTTAAGTCTTTGGCAACCACAGTTTACTTGGTGTACATGATCATTCATAAAACTTACTTAAACTCGAAGCATTGTAAAAAGGCCAACGTGTTTTACAGATTTCAAAACCATTAATAGCCACGAATGGGAATATCACACTGAGTCCTAGCCATAGAATAGGCCGTGCTATGTTCTTCCCTGTGGGTTATGTTCTTCTGTGTGGGTTATTGAAACCTTTGGAACTCTGGCAGGATTACAGGAATGATTTGTCTGAAAACATTCTTCGTAGAAGACAAGGCAACCTATTTATTATTGAGCACAAATTAGTATCGAGAGTGGAGAAAGAAACAGGCCAGTTTGGTATACCGCACTGTGGCTCAAATTTTGATTTCATTGGCCAAAAGTCAAATTTTTTTTTGTCATCGATTTTTAAAATTTTTACTCCTTTTTGTAGCTTATATATCCAGATTAAGGTAGCCAAAAAATTAGGTTAAACTATTGATAATTGTGGGCGTGGCATGCTGTCAAACTCAACTGTTTTTTTTAATTCAGCAAAAGGTGTTTTTTTTTTGTTTTTTATCAAAAATAAATGGTTACTACTCGCAAGCTATCATCGATATTGGCCTGCGGTCTTTTTTATAATGTTAGTAGGATTATAGTCTTTAGTTTTTGTAAGTAGTCACAGTTCTAACGTTTGATATTAGGGGCGTTATGAAATATTTATGAAACCACTATATTTTTCTCAAATTTAAACTTTAGTGGAATAGAACTTCTAAAGGAAGTAAGGGAACAAGAAACGTATACCACCCGGAGAAAGGCGAATGTATCCTGTTTAACCCTATATATACTTTTGCACCCCCCACGAGCCCCCGGTAGAACACTTTTTTCATTTTAATGAAATTACTCTAAAAAAATTACTCTAAAAAAATTTTTGTTTTTTTACTTTAGACTACGTAAAAGTAAAATAATTAAATAAAATACCTGCGAAAGGGTTTATTGGCTTTGTTTTGATCAGCAAAAAAATAAGTCATAAAATGATCACAATAGGTTCTACAGTAAACAAATGATCTCTTTCTTAATTTACCTGTTGTCAAATTTAAGGGTCAACCAAAGTCATAAACAATTTTATAAGTTTGTCAATAATCGCGGCACTAAACCACTAAAGATAAAAAACCACCCCATATTGGCGAGAAACTAATTAGTTTTACCTGATATTGAAGTCTGGATAACAAGTGCAGTTTTGTTCAATTTAAGTACTACCTGCTATGAAATTAAAGATCAATGTGTGAATAACATGTACCTAAAAATGTATAAAATGACGGATTCTATAAGGGATTACTCAATAATAAGTTAATACTTCAAGTGTACGGACGTATATTCGCAAGTGATAAAAAGTGATAAAAAAGTGATAACAGACGCAAATAAAAATATTGAGAAAAATATGGAGAACTTTAGTTATAAAGAACTGGCCGAAGAGTATTTTCGAAACAAAAACCAGGAAGATGTTCTTAGTTACGTTAAAATAAAATTAAACTTAAATTCGTCTAGTACCGAAATACAAGAGCAATTATCTAATTTCGTCAAAGTACTAAAAAAACGATTGAAAGAAGTTAACTACTGTAAACAAAAGTTTTATAATAAAAGTGCAAACTGGTTAGAAGGCCAACTTAATGTTGGTGGAGAAACAGCAAAGCTAGATAAGGCTGGAAGACCACGCAAATCATTGGACAACTGCAGCGATAGATCTAAGAGGCGGAAACTTAAAAATTTTAACGAGGAAATTGGTTCTACAAATATAAAAGAATCTTTTCTACATCAATTACGAGCACAAAACCAATTAACAAAAGTGGATATCATTGAAAAAACTTGTAATGCTAGTCCAGTGAGAACAAAGCGAATTCTTAAAAGTATACCAACTCCGAGCGATGCAAAACAGTTCACAAATGAGGAGGCATTAGCATTATTTCTGGATTTGAAATTAACAAAACACCAATATATTCAGCTCAGATTGCGTGCGATTGAAAAAGGCTCAAATATGTATCCAGCATATCATCACATAACAGCTGCTAAAATAGACTGTTTGCCATCAAAGGACACTATTACAATCACACCAATTTCGGCAGAAGTACAACTACAATCTTTACTTGATCACACAGCCAAACGCTTGCTACAATCAATAACAGGAACTGAGTTAAAGAAATATGGAAACACAAAGTTAATTCTATTTTGTAAATGGGGATGTGATGGTTCTTCGGGACAAAAACAATACAAACAAGTTGTATGTGAAAATATTTCGGACTCAGATATGTTCATGGTATCATTTGTACCATTGCGATTGAAAAAGATTTTGGAAGATTCGGAGCCTTCGAGTAGTACAACGCAAACAATGGATATTTGGAAAAATGAGACACCATCTTCTACGAAATACTGCAGGCCAATCAAATTTGAATTCAAAAAAGAAAGTCATGATGCCATTAACAAAGAAGTTAGTGATATCAAGGCCCAAATAGCAACACTACAGCCATTACAATTACAGTTAGATGGGCAGCAAATTGAAGTAAGCTACCAATTAGTGCTGACAATGATAGATGGAAAAGTAGGTCAGGCTTTGACTAACACGAAGGCTGCATCCAGCTGCATTATATGCCAAGCAACATCAAGCCAATTAAACCAAGTCCCGACAAAATCATTCGATAATACCGATGCCTTCGAATTTGGATTATCACCACTACATGCAAGAATACGACTTATGGAACACATACTAAAAATCAGTTATGATTTGGATTTCGGGCCTTCAGGATCAATAAGAAACAACGAAACCAACAAAGAGTTAAGAAGTTCAAAAAAGAAACATGTTCAAGATGAATATCGCAAATTTGGATTGATTATAGATCAGCCAAAACAAGGGTCAGGCAATACAAATGATGGCAATACCGCAAGAAGATTCTTTTCAGATCCAGAAACAGCATCTGAAATAACAGGAGTGGATTTAAACCTTATTTTCAGATTTAAAATAATCCTAGAAGTACTTGCGTGCAATGAAGAAATTGACTCTAGAAAATTTGGAGATTATGCTAAGGAAACTGCAAAAATATATACAACCAACTACCCATGGAGAAATATGTCTGCAACAGTCCACAAAATCCTTTATCATGGAGAAGATGTCATTAAATATCATTTGGTGCCACTTGGAGATCTATCAGAGGAGGCTCAGGAAAAAAGGAACAAGGATTACAGATTTTATAGACAGCACAATACTAGAAAAATGTCACGAAATTCCACAAATGAAGATCTATTTAATATATTATTGGCAACGTCAGATCCGTTCATCTCCAGTATTCGAAATCAATGGAAAGTGGAACATCGGGATTTAGATGAAGAAGCCAAAAAACTACTAAAGAACAGAAATAGCACAGAACAAAATATGGAATATTTGCAATCAATATTTGAGTCTAATGAATAATAATTATAATTGCCTTTCATTGTTATTTAAGTACGAAAAACATAGTATTAGTAAAAAATAATAATAAACAGAACCTACCATTGTTACAAATGCTATTTAAATCTATTGCAGTTTTTATTCTTAAATGGTTTCCCACATATGAATGCAATGTTTTAATAGATAAGAAAGATTCAAAAAATAAGAACCCATATTTTCATATCAAAATTAAAAAAAAAAATTAGAATCATTGCGCTAATGTTTAGCAGATTTATTTAGCTAGTGTAACAAATTAGGCAGCAAACACTAATAAATTTTTCTGTAGTAATAATAATATTCCTTGAGTGTAAGCAAATTGCAAATTTGATAGCAAACATTTTTAATTTTTTAGTAATACTAGTTAAATTTCTAGTGAATTTTACTATTTTGTTGCGTGTAAAAATTTTTTTGAGTGTAAAAATTTTTTTGAGTGTAAGCATTAAAAAAATTTCATTATTACAAAAAATGTTTATAATAATTATTTAACTCCAAATATGACACTTTCTAATAAATAAAAATAAATAAAAAAAAACATATATCACGCTAAAAGTTAAAAAAAAAACAAAAGTTAAACTTTGACCTAGAATTCCTTAAAAAGTACTCAATCAATTTAAATGAAATTCACACTGAGTCAAGATCAACTATCTATCTATCTACTAAAAAAAACAGTACTAAAATATTTTGATCGGTTCAAAAGTTACAGAATTTTGGCCAATGAAAAATGATTTTCAGCCACTGTGTACCGTGGTAATCTAACTGATTACCAAAAAAAAGCCGATAAGTTGTCAACAGCAGCTTCACTCCAATTAATGCAGAAATCGAGGAAAAGATGCCTAGATTACTTCCCGAACTGAAAATTGTTTTTGAAAAGATTATAAACGAAGGTATTTCCTTCCAGGATGCTCCAAAAAACACATCATGAATCACATTAACCATCAAATTCTGTGTAAAATTTCCGGCATCTCCACAGCATACAAATCCAATTATACCGTTATGCCTGAAGAGCAATGCGCTACATACCCTTCTGAGTTTCTAAATTCCATTGAGTTGTCGAGAGTGCTACTCCACAAATTAAGATTGTAATTACATTTGTTCTTATGTGAAAACTCAATACGCAAATCTCATCGGAGCGACTATATATTAACAGTCTCAGCAAAAGTAGAATAAGTTTTTATTCCACGAATGCCCCTCATACCGGCAGATTTACCATTTCAATTCAAACGCCTGCAATTCCCAATTTAGTTAGAATTTGCCATTACAGTAAATTAGAACCAAGGACAAGCATTAAAAATCGCCAGTTTACATTTGGAGACACATACCTTTCGCATGGGCATCTAAATCTCGCATTCTCACGAGTTTCAAGCGGTCAAGATTTGAACTGTGAACGTAGTTCATAAGAGTGTTCTTTAATCTATATGATTTTGGTCATATTTAATTAAAGGTAGTGTATATTCAGACAATATTCCCTTTAAGTTATTTCTTATTTTTTTCAAAATAAAATATTTACTTGGTAGTTTAAGAAACAACGCATAAAATAACTCCAATGCGTTTATTTTCGGGAAATTCGAGCAATACCTGGTCAAAACAGCTTGTTTCGTCATAAATATTTCTTGAACACACAGGAGAAATATAAATGGGTTTAATAATAAATAATTTTAAAGGAGCCTAAAGGTGTGATAATCAATTTTGACCAATTCATATCAACACATGGCTTTAGATATCCTTAAAAAACACACACACAGTATGTGTCTTATATATGTGTTAGTAGCAACTTTAAATGAGCATTACTCCGAAAAAAAATTTTCCAGGCGGTGCTAATCTGTAAATCAGGTGGACAGCTAAAAAGAAATACCTTTCATATGAGGTATGCTTGGTCAAAATCGGTGTGTTGTATTCTATATCAAACAAAAAAAAAAAACAACAACGATTAAATATATAAAGATATATTGTTTTGTACATGTACTTATTAAATAATTTTCAATGACAGCTTTGAATAAGTGGAAAACAAACAGTAATGATTACATATATAAAAATATATCGTTTTGTCGTTACTAGCAGTATACCCGCTGCGTTGTTAGCGTTATTCTTATGTTAATTATTTAAGCCATAATAATATTTAAAATCAATAAGATATATAGTGTGAGTAACAATACGATGGAAACTTTTAACAATAAATATTTTTGACGACTTGGACTCTTTTATTAATTTAAACATTACCTCAGGGTTACCTCAAGGATCAGTCTTGTCGCCATTGCTTTACTCGATATATACATCCGATTTTAAAGTCCCAAAATATATGAAAATTGCTTAATACGCAGCTGATACTGCGTTAATTTCTTCAAACAAACTTACAAGTGCACTCCTGTAGAAAATGGAGAAGTGTCTTGTAAATTGCAATAAATATTTCCAGAAATGGAAAATCAAAATTAATCCAAGCAAGACCCAAGCAATAATTTATCTATTCAACAAATCGCCCAAAAGGCTGCCAAGACGTCATCTTCTTATTGGAAATAATACCATAAGTGTACTTAACGATGTCAAATATCTCGGAGTTGTCTTGGACAAAATGCTTACATTTAAACAATATTATTATGGCTACGTGCCAAAAAGCTATAAAAGCATATAAAGCATTATGGCCACTACTAAATAGAAGGTCATTTCTAAACCACCAAAACAAAAATTTACTCTTTAAAAGTGTTATAAGGCCAATATTAACATACGCGTGTCCTATTTGGAGCGACGCTGCCAACTGTCACCTAAAACGCTTACAAATTATACAAAACAAATATCTGAACATGATATATAAAAAGCCCTGGAGGTATCGTTCTTCATGAAGAAACTGGTTATGAAAAAATTATCGATTTGATATCAAGGATTATTAAAAATTACTTTGCCAAAATTGAAAATTCCTCTTACCCACTGATAAGAGAATGTAGAGAAATAACGTAAAATAAAAACGAAATCACCAAATTGAAAATTATACGCTTATATAGGTCTATTATTTCTAATAAACCTCCTATAAGCATATAAATAGTTTCAGATAGTATTTGAATATATTAAATCATATAAAGGTTTTTCCTCCCATTTTCCTTTAAAAATCATTAAAAAAATAATAAAAACTATTTAATATCTTAAGATTCTATATATTATTTGTTGAAATATCTATATGTAAAGATAAGAACTCATGAAAATATCAAATTTGTTAAAATATGTAAATAAAGGAAGAATATATAATTGAAAAAATTAAAAAAAAAATTAATTTACACATAACTTCATATTATAACATATTAACATAACTTCAGAAACAATTAACATTTTTATGTTGTTGACGAAATAATGGAAACATTTACTATACAATAACACTGTGGAATAAAATGATGGTCATGATCTTGGAGGGTGGATGATTCCTATACTGAACGATTGTATTAATTTATTTCAGTAACAGTATACTAATTCCAGTTCATACGTTCTTTAGCAAGATTAATGCTAGCCAGACGCTTTTATGGCTTTATTCATAGAATATTTCTCACAAATATTCTTTTGCCTACGACCATCACTAAAATCATCAATTATTCTGGTTTGGTTCGTAAAACTTTGTTCTTGCCATTATTTTATAATAATTAAAAGAAACACCAGAAACTATATGCCACTGTTTTGGCATCACAGAAAAAATATTTCTTTTGCGTTTATCTATTTTTTGTTATTGTACCTTTTTTAACAAATGTGTTATCTTTCAATATAGAACACACAATAGTTATACACACAATTTTATTACTATGCGCGAAATTATTAAAAACAAAATTGGCAAATTTTGAATTTTGTAAAAATTTCCGATGTATTGCCAGCTACAATATTTAAGTACCACTATTTTTTTTTCATAATATATTCGAAATTATTCAAAAATAATATTATTTGTAATATCGATGGCTTAGTTTTGAAAGGAAGTAACTCAAGCCATAAGACAAACGCTATTGAAAATGGTGCATGTTCAGACCTAGTCCCCATTCAAATAACCCCTACGATATCAACTTAACTTCCCATAAGATCCAAATTATCAAATAGATCTCTGTCGAATTGGGTTTGTGTGTGTTTATTACATCCATTAATCCGTAAGCCAAAAATAAAACCTATAGGGTAATTCATTTAACCCTATCAAAAACAAAAATATTGCACAGATTTTTCTCAAAATCGGTTTGTATATGTTGCTGCAAAATATAAGTGACTTTACCACATATGGTTAGGGTCGGTCCAATTTTCGACGTAGATTTGGTTTATGGTTTTTTTTAAACTCAATTAGATGGACCTTAGACCAATTCTCTAAACGAATGGTATAGGGTATCGGTCAGTTATGGGCCGTTTTTGCCCCCCCCCCCCTTTAACATGCGAATTTCCAAAATATTTCTACCCATTTGATGTTTCTATCTTTATTGGAATCCACAAACTATATTTCATATTCGTTTGTTTAGAAGATACCAGATGTATTATTTTTCCCCTCTTTGGCCGTTTTTCTTTCCCTGCAAGTTATAATTACCGGATGGTAATGGTGGAGTCTGTATACCAAAATAAATAAATATAGACAAATATGTTAAGAAGATGCAAAGGTACCATTTTAACCCCCCTTAACATCCGAATTTCCAAAAATTTTCCTCTCATCGTGTGTATATCTCTAGTGAATCCACAAACCATATTTTATATTCGCTTGTTTAGAAGATTATTCCCCATTTTTGCCGTTGTTCCTCCCCTATATGCTAGAATTAACAGTTAATTCATCCCTGACTGATACCCATGTATTCGGTGGAGTCTGTATGACAAAATTCATGCATGTATATAATTTAATATGTTAAGAAGATACAAAAAGGCACCATTTTCCCTTGTTTTTTTTGCCATTTTTACTTCCCCGCATCTGGTGTTTCTATCTCTAGTGGAATCCACATACCATATTTCAGATTCCTAGATTCGTTTGTTTAGAAGATACCTGGATGTTAGAATTAGCAATAAATTCATTCTGGACTGATGCCCACGTATTCGGTGGAGACTGTATAACAAAGTTCATATATATAGAGTAATATATGAAGAAGGTCCATATAGGTACAATTTTTACCCTTTTTGGCCGCTTTTTCCTTTCAATGGCCAAGTTTCGAAAAAAAATTAGTTCTGAGCCCACATTTGTTTCTCGGATAGAGTCTACACACCAAATTATATATTCCTAGATTAATTTGTTACTATTTTCCCCCTTTTTGTCCGCTTTTGCCCCGTTGATGTAAGAATTTTTAAAAATCCGTTCTTAGTGGATCTTTACGCCGAGAGAGGTACCTACAGTCCAAATTTCCAGCTTCTGGCTCGAATGGTTTGGGCTGAGCGATGACGATCATCCTCGCAATTCTTTTATATACATATATAGATTATTAAATAATTTTCAGTAACAACTTTGAATAAGGGGAAAAAAATAATTATTAAGGTAATAATTAGGAAAGAATTTTTACAAATCTTTTTAAACTGCAAAATTTAGGTGATTCTTGCAAAAAACTTTGGCGATGTCTTCGTGACAGGTACAAGCGGCATAAATGAGCTGCTCAACTTGCTTCTGGTAGTGGCACCGCGAGTACGGCAAAAAAGTGGAAACATATGGAGTCACTTCGGTTTTTGGATAACTACAGCGATTCGTATCTACAAATACATGCTTTTTGCTTTTTAATGTCGTTTCTGGTTTATAACAATTTGTTTTGATAGAACTATTGGAAGTGTTGTAGTGGAACAGAGTGATTTTTATTACATAATCACACCAAACATGAATGAAAGTAATAATGCAAATGAAGCTCATCCAAAAAAATATACCAAAGAGAAAGCAGATCCGGAAGTAACATTCGTTTTTAAAGAAGTTATGAAAGAGTGTGTGGACATTGTGAAAGAGATCCCAAAATTTTTAATGAAAAAAAAAAACATGGCGCAACATCGATGTTGTTTGAAATTTTAGCTATAAAAATTTCGGAATCCCATTTATCCCAGGCGGATGTAAGACGAATTGAAAGTAAAGTCATGACATTGGTGTATGAGGAGTTATCTCAAATCGCTATCACATAGAGGAAACGTGAACTTATTAACAAATTTAAGGCAATTGCAACTTTGAAATAACTTTTAATTGTCAGGAATCTGACAATTTTGATTTTAAATATTTAACATTTTTGTTACCTAATTGAACTTTGAAACTAAAAAAAACATTTTTTAAGCTTTTTAAAAAAAACGAGCATATTTTTCAAGTGTCGAAAGAAGCATTTAAGTGTCTTGGTTTTCTAAAACGGTGTAAGAATTACTTCACTCCTTCTGATGTCCTTAAAATCTATACCACTTACATCCTACCGAAAATGGAATACAACTCCCATATATGGGCAGGAGCTTCAAAGTCTATTTTGGAGCTACTGGACCGTGTGCAACGGAGGGCGTTGGCACTCATCAATGATTCATTGGAACATCGTTGGAATGTGGGTTGTGTAGAACTGTTCTATTGATATTACCGTGGGAAATGTTCTTCTGAGATTAGCGAACTTATTCCAAGTGCCCGAATTACGGTTCGCTCTACCCGCTTCTCTAGTAGATCACAATCGTTTGTAGTCTATTGCCAATTGACCGCACATCGCATTATAGAGAGAATTCGTTTATCAGTCGAACTAGCCGTATGTGAAATAAACTCCCCGCAGAGGTCTTTCCTGACAGTTATAATCTAATAAAATTTAAGTCAATACACAACAAAATACGCTTTTAACTTATAATTATTTTAATATTCAGCATTTTTTAGTTCGAAACAAAAACACAATTTCAAATACACTATTAAAATTATTTAGTATTAAGCAGTTTCGATCATTGTTTGGGTATAAAAACCCCAGCAAAATGAAGAATAAGCCTAGTAATACAGCATATCGATTATGTTTTATTACTACGCCAACACCTTTCAAGTTCCAAGTGGTTGAAGGGAAACAGGATATCTGTCCATGACATCCGCTCAATCATCAAGCAGAACCAGCTGTAGTATTAGCAGATCCAGCTTGAACAATGAAATCACTCTACATTTGAGGCACCAATACTACATTTTGTGACCCCTAGACGTTTTTAAAAAAATTAAGTTTCCCCCACCAGTAGTTAGGAACTTTAATAAGCTCAAGTTTCTCCCCACCAGTGATAAGGAATTTAGAACACGCAGCACATCAGGACATCCATACAGAACACCCAGCTCTAATAAGCAAATCATCAAGCAGATGTAGCTATGTTAGCGCCCTGGTAGGTGAGTAGGGTTGTGGGTTCGATTCCAACCAGAGGCTTTGGTCTGTCGCTGCAAAAAACTAAGCAAATCCGGCTTATCCCTGGACCCAAAAGTTAGAATCTGCAGACAAGCAACTCGGCTTCGCGGAACAAGGCTTTAACAAAAAAAAAAAAATTTAGCCGCTAACAACAGTCACTGGTCTCATCAGAACCGTGACGCCCTCATCAAGACATCGATTGACCGCGCTTCAAAAAGCAGGAGTCAGAACTTTAAATTTTCTAACAGAACATACATCAAGTCAAATTAATCAACATTTGAGGCAACAATATAATTTCGCAACTACTATACAAAAAATCATTAACTATTCAATCATCAATTGGACATCTCACACGTGGCTACCAAACTGAAGAACATTGTTACATTCGAACAGTAATTACAAGCCCAATCGAAAACAGATGAAGAGATTCAACAACTATAAAAAGGATTCTGCAGATAGGAAGACAAAGGTAGAATATTTTAATGAACGATTACGACGTCTCAGCGAAGCATGGTATGCAGACTTGTAAAGAGATCAACAGATCATGTATGTTTCACAGAAGAACACTACTCGAAGATTAGTGATAATACCAACACTTACTTAGAAATCTTCAAAAAGGAAGTTGATAAGCTAAAAAAAAAAACTGCAGAAAAGCCACCGGCTAGTATTCAACATGAAGATCATGAAGACATCAACAACGTCTCATCCGAAGGTTAAAATTTCGTTTGACAGCTTTAAGCCGGCTATTAAATATACTAACAGACGCAGATGACCATCCCTTAGAACACCAAGAATTGAAAATCAGTACCAATGGAAAGTTATGGGATCAAGCTGAAGCCATACATGATGAATTTTTTCATTTCTGGAGCTTCAATTTCAATCAATGGAGGCAATTGTTTAAACAAGCAAAAACGGTGGCCATAAACTATTTCATTGCAACGAATTTCATCAACTATCAGAAGCAGAAGCAAACGCTGTCGCAGTTACTTTGCCAAAAGCTATCTACTTTTCCAACCAAAACTTAACTGCGCATAGACGGTATTCAATTGGGGCAGAGTTTTACTACAAATTAATTCAAGCGGGAACAATACAGCTTTCTGACAGCCTCCCAACACTTCAAAACACGTCACTTGGCTGAATAGTGGGTGGTGCAGTCAACTAAAATTCAACTCCCAACTGCTCTAATATCTACCGTATTTGACAACACAACATCATTGGAAGAAGCCAGTGAACAGCTCTGGAAATGAGACGAAATTGAACCCAGCGACAAAAACCTTTCCCCATCAGAAAGGCAATGTGCGTCACATTTTACTCAGCATGTCGACACCAACAATAATGGCCGTTTAGTAGTTACTGTGCCATTCCGGGACAACCCAGCAGCATTAGAAGAATCACACGCAATGGCATATAATAGATTCGTAGCTCCAGAATGACGAATTTAAAGAATGAGGAAATTTGAACTCAATATATTCAATTCATGAAAGAATATGAAAATCTAGGACACATGCAGAAGACTAGCATAGATGCAGCATCGAATCATAAATATTTCATTCCTCATCATTGTGTGCTCAAATCTGATAGCACCACAACAAAGCTCAGAGTAGTACTCGACGCATCAGCAAAGACATCAACGGGCCATTCATTAAATGCTTTGATGTATTCAGGGCCAACTGTTCAAAGTGAGTTATTTTCAATCGAAAAAGTATACAGACAAATCTTAATTCATCCAAATAATCAACAATACCAGTTAATTATTTGGAGGTAAGATCCATCGCTGCCTATTCAATACTACAAACTTCACACAATCACACATGGAACGCGAGCAGCACCTTCTTTAGCTACGAGATGTTTGCAAAAGTTTTCTGGCTAAAATACAATAAACTATCCATACGGTTCTCAAATGCTCAAATATAACTTTTATGTAGATGATGGCCTGGGAGGTTCAGATAATCTCAACATAACACTTCAAACACAAAAGGAACTCATTGCAATGCTAAAGAATCATGGCTTTATTAAAAAAAATGGTGTGCGAATCATCCACCATTACTAAAAAATATCTCACTCGGCGACCCAGAGGTAGATTTAGATTTTAACAGTGACAACACGTACACAGTAAAAACAATGGGATTGCCATGGCAACCTAAGACGGACCACTTCTGCGTCAAAGTAAAATTGAATCATCTTCAGACAATATCAAAACGTACCGCAACATCCGATTTCGCAACTATTAGTCTCTTGGACTTTTAGCACCTGTAATTGTAAAGGCAAAAATGTTCATTCAACTACTATGGCAATACAAATTTGTCTGGGATGATCCGCTACCTGAGGACATTCATGTAATATGGACGAAATTCAGAAATGATTTAGACAGCTTAAATAACTTCAAAATCCATCGGCACAACTTTAGGGGTGATCTCCCAACAAAAAACGAGTTGCATATGTTCTCAGACGCATCTGAAACGGCTTTTGGTGCAGCTGCCTACATCCGAGCAACTTTCAAGGATGGAAGAGTGATTGTTCAACTACTTTGTGCCAAGACACGGGTTTGTTCATTAAAACAACAGACGCTACCTCACCTAGAATTATGTGTCGCAGTTATGGCTGCCCAACTTGCACCTGGAAACAAACCAGATCTCCAGATTAAAGACAAACTTTTATTCGTCTGGACTGACTCCGAAATAGTATTAAATTGAATAAATGCTCAATTCACCACATACCATAAGTTTGTAGTTAATCGAATCTCCAAAATTGAATCGTTGAAGTTGCGCGATCAGTGGCGCCACTTCCGATCAAAAGACAACCCAGTAAATGTACTGTCCAGAGGTTTAACAGCACTTCAACTTTCTGGTTATATGAACCATTATTTCTGCACTGACAATCAGAAATGTGGCCACCTCCATTTTCACAAAACCCCATAATCAACAATGACATCGAGAAAAAGAAAACAACTCTATTTCAGCAGTTACCGCTTCCACTGATAACTTCGTATAAAAAATCCCACATAGTAACTCCTTCAACAGATTGCAAAGGATACTGGGATATGTCGTCAGATTCATTAATAACACAAGGTTATTAAAATATAAACGCCCATCACATAAGGCGTTAACACCAAACGAATTAAATGAAGGTCCTTTCACAATTATGAAAACTATTCAATTGGCCAACTTTTCACCAGAACTCAGGCAACTGAAGAAATACAAACAAATAGACAAAAGTAGCTCCGTTAGCAGCCTATCTCTATTTATCGATGACAATGGTATTCTCCGAGTTGGAGGGCGATTAGAATCATCAGAAATGTCGAACGATGCAAATATCCAAAGCTGCTACCACATAATGACCCGATTGCCAAATTGTTATTCATACCAAATCATATTGAAAATAAACATTGTGGACCTCAGGTATTATTGAGCATAATGAGACAGCGCCTCTGGCCAATAAAGGCAGACTAACGGCAACAGCAATTGTACAAAAATGCATAAAATGTACTAGAGCCCGACCAAAATTATGTCAACAAATCATGGGCAATCTACCACAAAACCGAGTAGCACCATCACGATCTTTCATCAATACAGGAGTAGATTACTGCAAACTATTCCTGATACACTATAAGATCGGAGGCAAAAAAACAACCAAAGCGTTAACCAACCAATTTTTTTTTGCTACTTTGCCACAAAGGCTGTACACCTCAAATTGGTAACTGATTTATCAACAGAGGCACTTATCGGTGCATTAAAATGATTCATTGGTCGGCGAGGTTGGTGTCAAATCATATACCCCGACAACGCTACAAATTTTATCGGTACCAAAAATCGTTTATCACAACGAATCATATTCAGACAAAGGACAAGATGAAATCATTGCCGTTTCCAGCTCTAAAGAAATAAATTTCCACTTCTTTCCTCACAGAGCACCACACTTCGGAGGGTTATGGGAAGCTGCTGTTAAATCTGAAAAACATCTGCTACTTCGAAGCATTGCTACAGCATCGCTAACATATGAAGAGGTCGAAACTGTCATGGTGGAGATTGAAGCAATGCTAAACTCACGTCCATTAACCTCAATGTCAAGTGACCCGACTGATATAACGGCTCTAACGACACGACATTTTTTAATTGGAGAAGCACTTCACAAATAGATAGTCGAGCACACTCATAAAAACTAACACAATCACGCTGGGAACAGGTTTCTGATTTTGAACACAATGGTCCAACGAATAATTGAATCAGCTCCAACATCGACATAAGTGGAAAACACAGTGCGTCAACTTCAACCCGGGACACATGGTCATTATAAACGAAGATAATGTTCCAGTAATGCAATTAATCTAATTGCATTGATCTTCATTTCCCTCAATTATAAGATTCAACGCAACAGACAGAATCTCACAACAATGTCCACTAAAGAAAACAACAAGGCAAACTCAGAGTTGAAACGATGACTATGACGTCCATACCAACGCCACGACAGCAAATTCATCAATTCACTGTAGACCTTTAACTACGTTTTTTCCACGGGACAATTTCAACCAACTCAGATACATCAAATTGTTGAACGTCCGTTCTGTTGTGAAACAGGGTTTCACAAGTATAGACTAGTATACAACAGTATAAGATTAGTTTTAATTCAGTACAGAGTAATAATAATAATCATAATAATAATAATACTAATATTAATAATAATATTAACAATAATAATAATAATAATAATAATAATAATAATAATAATAATAATAATAATAATAATAATAATAATAATTATAATAATAATAATAATAATAATAATAATAATAATAATAATAATAATAATAATAATAATAATAATAATAATTATAATAATAATAATAATAATAATAATAATAATAATAATAATAATAATAATAATAATAATAATAATATTAATAGTAATAACAATAATAATAATAATAATAATTATAATAGCAATATATTATAAGAATAGAATAACATAGAATAATATAATAGTAGAATAGTATAATATAAATAAATAATATAATAATTTACAGACACTTTTTCTTGAGTGTAAGTGATCGGTCAAACAAACGTATGTCAGTCGCGACTTTGCGTAAAACAGTTCGTCATTGTGACGCCCGTATTACCATGCACTATGTATGTTTGTTTTGCGGTTCATTTAACTCTATTTCCCATATGCTGACTCGTTACTTTTTTTATGAACGTTCTGCATTGGGGTAGAGTAATGCAATATTGTTTCCGCATATACGGTAGCATTTTTTTTTAAATGACATACTTTGTGTTTTTTTTTTTTGATTGAATCATTTCTTTCAGCGAATAAAGTGTGCCATGACCATGAAACTGGTCATTGTTTCTTTTTGTGTTTTTATTTATATTATATTATTGCTGTGATGTTATTTTATTTTTTGTTTGTTTGTATGTTTGTTTATTTTTTCATGATCCAATTAATTTTATTTTCATAATTTAAGATTAGGTATAAGATTTTTGTATAAATAAAGAATAGAGAGTGCAGAACGGCAGCAGATGAAAATTAGAAGCCGCACTATCTAACTGGTACGGAATCTGGTTTTGTTTGTTTTCCTTTTTCTTTCCCTACAGCTACATTGGTGCCGTTTGGGCACCGTTGAAAGGCGCTTGCCAGCGCTAAAACATAATAGGCGAAGCCGCGTAGGGTCAGATAGGGACCACAACATTAATGGCGCAGCCGGTCTTCGGACCAAAAATCGTTCCTTGTTTTATTAATTATTTGTTTTTTTTTATGTGTCAGGTGTAGGGAGTTAGTTGTTGTAGGTTGTTTTTTTTTTAGTTCGGTTTTAAGCATGATGTTTTCGGTCTAGGATATATTTTTGTTATTAAAAGTGTTTTTAATTTTTAACTGATTAGCCGGTCTTCGGACCAAAAATCGTTCCATGTGAGGATATAACGACAACATTAATTCTTTCGTTTCAGCTGTTAGGAGTACAACATTAATCGCGCAGCCGGTCTTCGGACCAAAAATCGTTCCGGCATTAGGCCGAATTGTAAGTTTTTTTTAATTAGTTATTTTTTTTTTACTATTTACCAGGGTTAGGTAGTCACTTGTTTTAGGTTTTTTTGCTTTCGAGTTAATTAATTTTTAGAATAATGGGATCAATTGTAGAATAATTATTTTGTTGTGTAGTCGATTACAGTTTTATTGCTTTTTAACATTTAGTTTGTCGAAATGTGCTTTTAATTTTCTTTGATTGTTTTGGTTATTTTTGGGAATATGGGTTTCTTATTTAGGAGTGGGGTAGATTAGTTTTTTAGTAGCAGTTTGGTAAATATTGGTAACCAAATTGCTCCCATCCTCGGCTCTATATGGGGATGGAAGCAATCTGGTGGGAGTGAAAGGTTTAGTTAGGTAGTAGTTAGTTAGTTAATTATGTATAGTAGTAGGGTATTAATAGTTTAATGTTTTTGTTTTATTTTGAAGAGAGGAATGAATAAAGGGGTGGTTTGTTTTTGCATTTCCTTTTTATATATAAATGTGACGGTAGATCACAGTGTGCGGACCGAAATGGACTGGGTTACATGGGGTAATGGACCTATGGGACGACTACGATACGCATAAGGGAAAACTCGTAAATGACATAATAACCATATACGAACGCTTTGCAGGTCGTTAAACACGCTATCGGATCTGAAATTAGTTGGTTTCGGAGCTAGGCAGAAGGAGTACGCACGGGTTTTCTTCGTGAATGGCGAAAGGGCCATTCACGTATATTCTCCCTAGTTGTTAATGGGTATCCTGAACTGAAAGCATATGTCCATCATTTAGTTGTATACATACGTCCGTAATGAAGTTTTTTTTTATTATTTTATGTTGTGTATTTGAGGTGGTGAGGGGAAGGTAGGGGGTTCTCGCGAAACCCGCCTACTAGGGTACCCCACCTGGAAGCCTCAGTTTTTTTTATATATGGAGGATGACGCCTTGTGTAGCGGGCATACCTCAGCAGTTGTAAATGGTTCGACGGAATGAACCTGGTAGGGGAGTCAGGAGCGAGTCTCGCAAAATTCGCGGCATACATTGTGGGGAGGGTTTTTACCGAGAATAGCCTCACAGTGGCCCGGTTCCGGTATGCGAAATGCAGCAGGAACCTGTCCTACTCCGGAGAAGGATGGAGCGCTGTGTGCGGTCATGCCTTATATGGGTGGCAGTGTTTAGGAAGGACACGTGCCTTAATTGGTTTTCATTAGCAGTATGGATGATTGGACATATTATAGTTTCAGACAGCCCGCGGGTAGTTTGGCATTAGCGTGACCTTTATGTGTAGTGGTTCTTGTTAGGGTAGAATGAAGGTATATTTGTTTGCAGAGTGTAGTTGTATCACTTGAGGGGGTACCGGTGTCGATGGCTCTCCAGTATAGCCATCTAAATGATGCCGTACTCTATGCAAAGTATGCTTGTATTCCATGTAATGAAATCGGTGGTGATGGCTACCTAGCATAGCCATCTTTATGGCCGCCGTACGCTCGTAGTTCGGTCCAGTTAGTCAGGGTTTGGGTACAGTTTTTCTTTTCTTATAATATTTTCTTTAAAAATAGGTTGGAAATGACTCCAAATTCAGAGCCATCGTTGAACGGATGGCGGGTACTCCTGCGTTTGGGCCGACGAGGCCGGCGGGGTACTTTCCAGATGCAACGGATCCCCTAATGGAGGAGAAAATATATTTAAAAAAAAAATATATATAAGAAATGATATTAAAAAGAAAAAAAAAATAATAGGAAAAGATTGGAGATCTATCCATGTAAAAAAAAAAAATAAAAATAATGAGAAAGCATGGGAGATCTCCTCACGTTTTAAAACTAAAAATGATTAAAAAAAAAGAAAAAAAAATATATATAATAATGAGAAAAGATGGGAGTTCTCCTCACCTAGAAAAAAAAATTTAAAGAGAAGACTCCCCATATATGTAAGAAAAAAAAAAGAAAAATGGTTGAAAAAAAAATATACGTATATAAGAAAAGATAATAAAAAGAACAAAAAAAAAATAATAAGAAACGTTGGGAAATCTCTATTAATAACGAGAAAAGATGGGAGATTCCTCACGTTTTAAAACCAAAAACGATTAAAAAAAAAAGAAAAAAAATATATATATATAATAATAATGAGAAAAGATGGGAGTTCTCCTCACTTGAAAAAAAAAATAATTTTATACATATATAAGTATGAAAAAAAAACAATAAGAAAAGATGGGAGGCCTCCTCCATAAAAAAGAAAAGAGTAATAAGAATAAGAAAAAAAGGGGAGGTCTCCCCATACATAAATATTTAAAAAAAAAAAAAACAAAAAACAGTGAATATATATAAATAGTAGCATACATATTTGTTAAAAAAAAAAAAAAGGAAGAAGATTTAGAGATCAAACTTACATATCTACTTAAAAACACATATTTTAAAGAAAAAAAAAATAGTAGCATACATACTTGTTAAAAGAAAATGAATATATAGACATTAAACATACATATTAAAAAAAAAAAACTACATATATAAAAAAAAATAAAAAAATATATATATACATATATTAACATACAAAAAAAAAGGAAAATATGAATACATATTTAGAAAAAAGAAATAATATATTTTGTTAAAAAAAAAAAGAGAAGATACATTAAAATATGCTCTAAGCATACACATATTGAGAGAAATATATTTCAAAAGAAAAATATATAAAGATTAAACATACATATTTAATTAGAAAAAAAAACTATACATATTTCTAAAAAAAAAAAAAAATATATACATATATTAACATAAATAAAAAGAAAAAAAAAAAATAATTATATTTGAAACTAAGTATTTAAGCTAGGTGAACGACGGGAAATATTCCCAAATTAAATTTTGAAAATTATTAGAAAACAAAGTTATTGGAAAAAGGAAATATTGTACTGAAATGTGAGAAGAAAATATACGTATAGTTAGTTAGTCGTTCAATAGATAAAATACTCCTTTTTTTTAGGGAATTCCGACCCAAGTCCACGGGGAACGAGCGGGGAACGAGGTGGAGCAACAGTCATCCAGAAAACGGTAGAGGCAGCAGAGAGCAGTAGGCTGACAGGTCTGATGGGTGGCCACATAACAGACATAGGGGTGAATGCCCGTACGGAGCTGGTGATCCAACCCAAAATGCAACGAATCCATCGAGAATTCTATATGCGATGGATTGGCTATTGGTTTGGTTCCAGCGAAACAACATTCCTGTTTAGTTTGTCAGGGATGTCGTCAAGGGGAAAGTTAAGCTGAACTATATCCGTTTGGCAAAGCAGCAAGCTGATTCCTGTGGCGATGACGTAACCATTTGCATCATTGCGAATCATTTGAAAATTTTCGGTTTTCGCCTTGGATCACCGTTTACGACAAGTTTCATCATTGAAGGTGATCAGGGAAGTGATCAGATCTTATGTTGAATACCACAATAAGCACCAATTGACTAACGGGAAATTAATAATCCGTTGCTGAAAGTATTGTCCCCAATGCCGTCATCCAAGTGACAGGCCAAAATTTGTTTTACGAAGCGGCCAGCCAAAGTCAATTTTTACTAAGAAGGTGGCCAAGAATCCGTTTCATGACGGAAACAGGCCAACGGTTGTCATGGTGTTGTATTGGAATCGAATCACAGGAATGGTTATATGTGACAAGATGAAGGTTAAGGGTCATGCGTATGCTAGAGTAAAAAGACGCATTGTGGTGCCCAACCAGTAAACCAGACAGCGATTGTCGAACGTATCGTCATTAGTGGTATCCTTATCATCGGCAGAGCCGCCGAATTAACCCCCATCAGTTCGGTGATTGTCATCATCAATATCAACATCAACATCAGCATCAACGTCATCAGCAGCATCAACACAACCATCAGCATGAACATCATCATCAGCATCAGCGGCAGCAGAAGCAACATGCCAATTCAGTATCGCTGGTAAACGATGTGGGAATCGTTTCCGTGGAAAGGGGGAGGAATGTTGTGAAACAGGGTTTCACAAGTATAGACTAGTATACAACAGTATAAGATTAGTTTTAATTCAGTACAGAGTAATAATAATAATCATAATAATAACAATACTAATATTAATAATAATATTAACAATAATAATAATAATAATAATAATAATAATAATAATAATAATAATAATAATAATAATAATAATAATAATAATAATAATAACAATAATAATAATAATAATAATAATAATAATAATAATAATAATAATAATAATAATAATAATAATAATAATAATAATAATAATAATAATAATAATAATAATAATAATAATAATAATAATAATAATAATAATAATAATAATAATAATAATAATAATAATAATAATAATAATAATAATAATAATAATAATAATAATAATAATAATAATAATAATAATAATAATAATAATAATAATAATAATAATAATAATAATAATAATAATAATAATAATAATAATAATAATAATAATAATAATAATAATAATAATAATAATAATAATAATAATAATAATAATAATAATAATAATAATAATAATAATAATAATAATAATAATAATAATAATAATAATAATAATAATAATAATAATAATAATAATAATAATAATAATAATAATAATAATAATAATAATAATAATAATAATAATAATAATAATAATAATAATAATAATAATAATAATAATAATAATAATAATAATAATAATAATAATAATAATAATAATAATAATAATAATAATAATAATAATAATAATAATAATAATAATAATAATAATAATAATAATAATAATAATAATAATAATAATAATAATAATAATAATAATAATAATAATAATAATAATAATAATAATAATAATAATAATAATAATAATAATAATAATAATAATAATAATAATAATAATAATAATAATAATAATAATAATAATAATAATAATAATAATAATAATAATAATAATAATAATAATAATAATAATAATAATAATAATAATAATAATAATAATAATAATAATAATAATAATAATAATAATAATAATAATAATAATAATAATAATAATAATAATAATAATAATAATAATAATAATAATAATAATAATAATAATAATAATAATAATAATAATAATAATAATAATAATAATAATAATAATAATAATAATAATAATAATAATAATAATAATAATAATAATAATAATAATAATAATAAATAATAATAATAATAATAATAATAATAATAATAATAATAATAATAATAATAATAATAATAATAATAATAATAATAATAATAATAATAATAATAATAATAATAATAATAATAATAATAATAATAATAATAATAATAATAATAATAATAATAATAATAATAATAATAATAATAATAATAATAATAATAATATAATAATAATAATAATAATAATAATAATAATAATAATAATAATAATAATAATAATAATAATAATAATAATAATAATAATAATAATAATAATAATAATAATAATAATAATAATAATAATAATAATAATAATAATAATAATAATAATAATAATAATAATAATAATAATAATAATAATAATAATAATAATAATAATAATAATAATAATAATAATAATAATAATAATAATAATAATAATAATAATAATAATAATAATAATAATAATAATAATAATAATAATAATAATAATAATAATAATAATAATAATAATAATAATAATAATAATAATAATAATAATAATAATAATAATAATAATAATAATAATAATAATAATAATAATAATAATAATAATAATAATAATAATAATAATAATAATAATAATAATAATAATAATAATAATAATAATAATAATAATAATAATAATAATAATAATAATAATAATAATAATAATAATAATAATAATAATAATAATAATAATAATAATAATAATAATAATAATAATAATAATAATAATAATAATAATAATAATAATAATAATAATAATAATAATAATAATAATAATAATAATAATAATAATAATAATAATAATAATAATAATAATAATAATAATAATAATAATAATAATAATAATAATAATAATAATAATAATAATAATAATAATAATAATAATAATAATAATAATAATAATAATAATAATAATAATAATAATAATAATAATAATAATAATAATAATAATAATAATAATAATAATAATAATAATAATAATAATAATAATAATAATAATAATAATAATAATAATAATAATAATAATAATAATAATAATAATAATAATAATAATAATAATAATAATAATAATAATAATAATAATAATAATAATAATAATAATAATAATAATAATAATAATAATAATAATAATAATAATAATAATAATAATAATAATAATAATAATAATAATAATAATAATAATAATAATAATAATAATAATAATAATAATAATAATAATAATAATAATAATAATAATAATAATAATAATAATAATAATAATAATAATAATAATAATAATAATAATAATAATAATAATAATAATAATAATAATAATAATAATAATAATAATAATAATAATAATAATAATAATAATAATAATAATAATAATAATAATAATAATAATAATAATAATAATAATAATAATAATAATAATAATAATAATAATAATAATAATAATAATAATAATAATAATAATAATAATAATAATAATAATAATAATAATAATAATAATAATAATAATAATAATAATAATAATAATAATAATAATAATAATAATAATAATAATAATAATAATAATAATAATAATAATAATAATAATAATAATAATAATAATAATAATAATAATAATAATAATAATAATAATAATAATAATAATAATAATAATAATAATAATAATAATAATAATAATAATAATAATAATAATAATAATAATAATAATAATAATAATAATAATAATAATAATAATAATAATAATAATAATAATAATAATAATAATAATAATAATAATAATAATAATAATAATAATAATAATAATAATAATAATAATAATAATAATAATAATAATAATAATAATAATAATAATAATAATAATAATAATAATAATAATAATAATAATAATAATAATAATAATAATAATAATAATAATAATAATAATAATAATAATAATAATAATAATAATAATAATAATAATAATAATAATAATAATAATAATAATAATAATAATAATAATAATAATAATAATAATAATAATAATAATAATAATAATAATAATAATAATAATAATAATAATAATAATAATAATAATAATAATAATAATAATAATAATAATAATAATAATAATAATAATAATAATAATAATAATAATAATAATAATAATAATAATAATAATAATAATAATAATAATAATAATAATAATAATAATAATAATAATAATAATAATAATAATAATAATAATAATAATAATAATAATAATAATAATAATAATAATAATAATAATAATAATAATAATAATAATAATAATAATAATAATAATAATAATAATAATAATAATAATAATAATAATAATAATAATAATAATAATAATAATAATAATAATAATAATAATAATAATAATAATAATAATAATAATAATAATAATAATAATAATAATAATAATAATAATAATAATAATAATAATAATAATAATAATAATAATAATAATAATAATAATAATAATAATAATAATAATAATAATAATAATAATAATAATAATAATAATAATAATAATAATAATAATAATAATAATAATAATAATAATAATAATAATAATAATAATAATAATAATAATAATAATAATAATAATAATAATAATAATAATAATAATAATAATAATAATAATAATAATAATAATAATAATAATAATAATAATAATAATAATAATAATAATAATAATAATAATAATAATAATAATAATAATAATAATAATAATAATAATAATAATAATAATAATAATAATAATAATAATAATAATAATAATAATAATAATAATAATAATAATAATAATAATAATAATAATAATAATAATAATAATAATAATAATAATAATAATAATAATAATAATAATAATAATAATAATAATAATAATAATAATAATAATAATAATAATAATAATAATAATAATAATAATAATAATAATAATAATAATAATAATAATAATAATAATAATAATAATAATAATAATAATAATAATAATAATAATAATAATAATAATAATAATAATAATAATAATAATAATAATAATAATAATAATAATAATAATAATAATAATAATAATAATAATAATAATAATAATAATAATAATAATAATAATAATAATAATAATAATAATAATAATAATAATAATAATAATAATAATAATAATAATAATAATAATAATAATAATAATAATAATAATAATAATAATAATAATAATAATAATAATAATAATAATAATAATAATAATAATAATAATAATAATAATAATAATAATAATAATAATAATAATAATAATAATAATAATAATAATAATAATAATAATAATAATAATAATAATAATAATAATAATAATAATAATAATAATAATAATAATAATAATAATAATAATAATAATAATAATAATAATAATAATAATAATAATAATAATAATAATAATAATAATAATAATAATAATAATAATAATAATAATAATAATAATAATAATAATAATAATAATAATAATAATAATAATAATAATAATAATAATAATAATAATAATAATAATAATAATAATAATAATAATAATAATAATAATAATAATAATAATAATAATAATAATAATAATAATAATAATAATAATAATAATAATAATAATAATAATAATAATAATAATAATAATAATAATAATAATAATAATAATAATAATAATAATAATAATAATAATAATAATAATAATAATAATAATAATAATAATAATAATAATAATAATAATAATAATAATAATAATAATAATAATAATAATAATAATAATAATAATAATAATAATAATAATAATAATAATAATAATAATAATAATAATAATAATAATAATAATAATAATAATAATAATAATAATAATAATAATAATAATAATAATAATAATAATAATAATAATAATAATAATAATAATAATAATAATAATAATAATAATAATAATAATAATAATAATAATAATAATAATAATAATAATAATAATAATAATAATAATAATAATAATAATAATAATAATAATAATAATAATAATAATAATAATAATAATAATAATAATAATAATAATAATAATAATAATAATAATAATAATAATAATAATAATAATAATAATAATAATAATAATAATAATAATAATAATAATAATAATAATAATAATAATAATAATAATAATAATAATAATAATAATAATAATAATAATAATAATAATAATAATAATAATAATAATAATAATAATAATAATAATAATAATAATAATAATAATAATAATAATAATAATAATAATAATAATAATAATAATAATAATAATAATAATAATAATAATAATAATAATAATAATAAAAATATAAATAGTAATAACAATAATACTAATAATAATTATAATAGCAATATACTATATTATAAGAATAGAATAACATAGAATAATATAATAGTAGAATAGTATAATATAAATAAATAATATAATAATTTACAGACACTTTTTCTTGAGTGTAAGTGATCGGTCAAACAAACGTATGTCAGTCGCGACTTTGCGTAAAACAATTCGTCATTGTGACGCCCGTATTACCATGCACTATGTATGTTTGTTTTGCGGTTCATTTAACTCTATTTCCCATATGCTGAGTCGTTACTTTTTTTATGAACGTTCTGCATTGGGGTAGAGTAATGCAATATTGTTTCCGCATATACGGTAGCATTTTTTTTTTAAATGACATACTTTGTTTTTTTTTTTGATTGAATCATTTCTTTCAGCGAATAAAGTGTGCCATGACCATGAAACTGGTCATTGTTTCTTTTTGTGTTTTTATTTATATTATATTATTGCTGTGATGTTATTATGCCCTCCACTCCAGTGTGCAGAGGGTATATATAAGTTTGTCATTCCGTTTGTAATAATTAGAAAAAAAAATTTGGACCCCATAAAATATATATATTTGTGATCCTTATAACAACCGGAGTTGATATAGCGATGTCCGTCTGTCCGTCTGTCCGTCTGTGGAAATCACGATGACGGCATCAATCGGGAAGCTAGGGTGCTCATTGGCATAAAAAATGATTCATTAACATCCTGAAAAGTTTGCTATTTAAAATCGTCCAAATCGGTCGATTAGGGCCCGAGATTTGAAAGAAGAACTAAAAAAAGTCTTGAAAAAATATAATTTTCTATGTTGTTCTTGCCGCGATCACGCCCTCAATAGGACAGCTAGGGTGATAATTTTTAGTGAGAATGATTCACCAAATTCATGGGAAGATCTCTACTTCAAAAATCATTAAAATCAGTGGAACAGGTCCAGTGAAATCTCTGAAAAATTAAAAAAAAATGAAAAACATGATGTTTCCATATTGTTCTTTTTGTTATTCTAAATGTTGCATTGTTGTCATAGCTGGACTTGTTGTTTTTGTGGTCGCTGTGGTAATAATATAATAAAAACAAACCCTTTGTGCATTTTTTTGTCAACTCTGGTAGAAAAATTTAAAAGTTTCCATTGTTTTGGCATCACTAAAAAAAATTGTTAGATCATTTCTGTCATTGCCACGAGCCTGTCTGCAAAATTTCAGATCGATTGGGTCACGGGAAAATTGTTAAAATCGATCGGGCAGCTAGGGTGCTCGTTTGCATAAAAAATTATTCATTAACATCCTGAGAAGTTTGCTTTTAAAATCGTCCAAATCGGTTGATTAGGTCCCGAGAATTGGGTGAAGAAGTAAAAAAAGTTTTGAAAATATAAATTGAAATTTGTTATGTCATTTTTGCCGTCGCCACGAGCCTGTCTATAAAGTTTCAGATCGATTGGCTCACGGGAAAGGGGCTATAAGTCGATCCAAATTTTTGTCGACAAGCAGACACTACCAGTTAATATAAAGGCAGTAAATAAAGGGAGTAAAAGTTCACCAACAATTTAAAAAACAAATTTTTATGTATTAATTTATTTAAAGAAAAAAATAATTAAAAGAAAAATGTAATAATAATAAAAAAAATAATATACAATACAAAAAAAAAAAATATATAAATAAAATAAAAGAAAGATAAATGCATTCATAGCATTATAATATATATAAAAGGTCAATGTTTTCTAACCGTAACCGTAACGAGTCAGTTGTTTTTTTTTTAAATGAAAATCAGTAACCGGAACGTAACCGGAACGTCCCAATACTTTTCATGTGAAAAAAAGGCTGACACGTTACGTAACAGTTACATTTCGCTAACTTGTTCTTTACACAGGCTACTGCTTTTGCAGCCAACTTCAGGTCTATTTATATAGTTTCGTAAACATAACTGATAAAATTGTTTCTATTATTTTTTGCTGTAAGTAATAAATTATAAATATACTGAATTGCAAACTAAAATGGATACATATATTGGAGGTGCTTTAATACAAAAGAGTTAACGAAAAAAAAAAATAAAAAAAAACAACTCTACTACATCAACAATGACAGTCATATGTTCTTCAAATAGAAAAAAACTGCAAGTGTGTTTTGTTGACTACAAAACAAAAATAGTGTTGACAATATAACAAAATATGTAAAAGAAATTAGTGTTATGAAATATTTTATTTTGTTAAAAAAAAAAATCGCAAAATGAAAGGCTATAATTCCGTTAATAATCAAAAGGGGTTAAATTAATTTATTTATTTAGTTTTACGTTATACTAATGCATTTTAAATAAGTAAAAGTAATTGTATATTTAAATAAAAATGCATTTGTATTATATGTTGCTGTCGTATTCAGAAAAATCAAGTAGCTGACTATACGACTTCAAATGCTGCTGGCAGCAGTCGTCTACGTGTTTCATTCATGATGTTGCATTTTTTTGCAAGCAATACTTACATATATTCTACTTCATATTGCGAAATCTATATAAATATATGTACAAATACTATATGTCAAATTTCAAATTTGCAATAATTGATACATTTTTGAAAGAAAATTGTATAATATGAAATGTCTTCAATTTATTTCATAGAAAAAAATTTTTTGAGGTGCGTGGATTTTCCATATTTACGGTTTTACTATTTTCGTAATGAGGTTAAATGAGTTAAAAAGAATTTAAAATTTTTGAAAATATTAGGTGAGGATACTCAAGATGTAATATACGATCGGTCTAAAACTTTTCACTTAGAGCCACAGTCAAATTCGAAACAACAAAAACCCATATATTTTGTGCGTAAAGTTTAACATTAAATGTGCTTTTCTTTAATGTCTATATATTTTTTCTCATTAATTTCTGACCATCTTCAATGTAAATTTACCAAAGTTTTTTTTATTGCAATATGTATATAAAATTTAAAAATTAAATATTTTTTATTGTGTATTAACTTATTATTCTGCGATTTTCATTACATCACAAAATGTTACAAATTAGCACTACTTTTTCAAAAACAGAAAACTTCTAAATCAGTTTGAAAACAGTTGATCTGTAAAACTGTGTGTGAAATTGTGTCAAATAAAATTACAAATATTAATAAATATAATAATACATATATATATATATTTTATTAATTTTGTTAAGAATTAGCACAAAATTGATTTTCCATTTTGCATTTCATTTATAAAGAATTCTGCCATATTTTGTTAAAGGGAAAATCCATTTATGTTATATTAAAAAAAAACAGACTTGCATTTAATTTTTCCGTGACTGCCTCAATAATTGCGTAGATGCCACCACAATATTTTTTCTAATTAAATATTAACCAATATCTAACTAGAATTATGATTTATTCTGACTAAAAAGTTTCAATTAAAAGTTATTCAGCCCAATTATGAATATTCTCAAGGAATTTCTTTCTCACGGAAAATACATTTCTCGAGAAAAAAAATTCCTCCAATTATAAATTCCGCATGAACAAAAAATGATTAACTGGCATCATCGTATTTCGAAGCCACTTGCTTTGCTTATTGACAATTAATTTTCTATTTTTTGTGTGTGTGCAAACAACCCTACAATAAATGACCCAATAAACATTTTTGTTTGCTATCAACTTGAGGTGCATTTGAGATCAAATACATTTCTCAAATCTCCAACGTTAATTCTCAAATGCACCTCAATAGTCCGATTATAGTCTTCTCAACTTAAAAGGCACATTTTTTATATGGCGATTTTCATAGTTATCAAATTGAGAAATTTGTGATTTTCAACTTGATAGCAAAGAAATATCTCCAATCGGTATCAAATGGAAGGTACGGAATTGCCCTATTAAAAAAAATTATACTAATTTTAGAAATGAAAACACTGAACTTTTTTTAATGTTTCAATTTAATTTCATTATATATTTAACATTATTATGTACATATTTAACATTAAATGTACATATTATGTACATTTTTTAAAATCTAGAATTAAAAATAAATGAATTAATTATTTGTACATTTTTTGAATATTTATATTAAATATGTCATAAATAAGAATTTAAATTGAAAAATTCGACAAAAAGCAGAAATAATTAAAAATATATCAATTAATTATTGTACTTTTTTGGCAGTTTTTAATTTAATTTATTATTTATGACATATTTAAATAATATCTCAAACTTAACACAAGTCGTAAAGTTGAAAAAATGTTTGGTCTCAAGTGGAGAAAACTGTTGGATATCCAATTGAGAGTAAAAATGTTTCTCAAAGATTGGAAAAAATGTTAAGTCTCAACTTGATGTCAAGTTGAAAGCAAACAAGGAGAAAAATTGTTCAACCCAAGTTGAGAATTACATTTGACATCAATTTGAGAACTTAACTTTTCTCCAACATTGGAGAAATAATATTTCAAAGCATACTGGGGAATGACCGAAACTAACACATAAACAGTTTTTTTTCTATTTGAAAAACATATGACTGTCATTGTTGTTGTTGTAGAGTTGTTTTTTTAATTTTTTTTTTTTCGGTAAACAACAATATTTGTGAATTACCGGGTATTATTTATTATTGGTTGTCGGAAAGTGAAGTTAATTCTAAAGTGTTAACTTAAATTGTTAAAATAAACAGAAATATAGATATAAATAAAGTTAATACTTTCTACATATATATTAAAAAAAAGCTGATTATTTAAATGATTCAAGTGATATCGCACACAGAATGTTTTGAGTTTATTATGAAAAATAACTGCGCAAACGTGTTGTCCAATGACTTTGCCTCCTCTCGGGATTCTAATAAAAGAAAGGGAGGTTCAATTGGTTTGGCGGCTACAAGTTTAGGTTTTGGAAAGGTAAGTAATTAATTAAATTAAAACTTCAAGTTAATTTTTGTTGTTTCTTTAGGACTCTTCAAAATATGTCAGTAAATTCGTTAGTCCCATTCTCAATTGTTTAAACGATCAATATTTACGTGTCCGGTGTTTTCCGTGTGATCCTTGTATAACTTGGTCGCATGTTCCTCCATTATACCCTTCTCCGATTTATTTCCTGCTGGCGTCTTGCGACCTAATCCTGTTGGATTGTTTACTTAAAAATATTGTTATAGAATCTTCACAAACTTTCAATCTAGAACCTTTTATACCTCTTCTTAAGGAACGCATTTATGTAAAGAATTATATTGTGCGACAATATGTTATATCCTGGATTGCGATTGTGAATGCTGTACCTGAAAATAATATGGTTATCTATTTGATATTATTTATGGACTTTTTATGATGGAAGATAATACACAAGAAATACAAATGTGTGAAACTACGCTGACAGTTTCTTAAATCGATTAGTAATGATTCCAGTTCAATGCGCATGGAAGACACTATAAATATATTGGTAATACATGCGCAATCACCAAACTTATTAAGGTAATGCACTGAAATTTTATTAAAAATTCTAGCTAAGAACAAAGAAAATCTTCATTGCAGAATTTTACATTAATCCTTGTATCTATCTTTCAGTCTATTGCCATAACATGGATACGGGAGTTTGTTTTATTATTTGGTTCGAATGTTTTAGTTTATGCCATTCTACCATGTCTAGAATATAATGTTTGTTCAAAAGAACAAAGATCTCAGAATATTCAACAAATTGTTTTATGGAGGTATTATAACAATATCTCACACACGGTTCTGTACAAGCAAAGGTAGCAGTATTTCAATTTTCCAAATGATGTGTATCAGTTTTGGCCGAAATTCGTATTTCACAACACTCAAAAGGTAAGCTGTATTATAATTTTTTTATACATAATTAAGTGTTATAATAAATTGTTTTCTTTAAGAAACTACTGATTTCAATAAGGCCCATTACCGGAAATTTCTATTGAGTTTAGTCAATTTATTCAGTGCTAAGTTGCGTACCACTTTGAGGGATGTTTCGAGTGAAGAGTCAGCAGAGTTATTTAAATGTCTGTATAAATTTAAGCCCATTGTCCTGTTTGCTTTGTCTTTATTTCAATATTTAATGTTTGTTTATATTTTATTTTTAATTGCTTGATTTTTAATACAATAAATAAATAATAAATCGTGTTTCATTATAATCAAGCGTGAAATTTCGAAATTAAATTTATTTTAAAGAAAAATTGAATAGCCAAAAGATTGGTAGAAGTCAATTGCGGGCTGAATTTATGGAAAACGCAATCAATGCCTGAATTGGCTTTCATTAAAGTTATAACCGTTTTATCCCGATTTTGACCAAACGTATATTATTTGAAAGGTATTTCTTTTTAGCCGATTTGCAGATTTACAGATTTTAAAATTTTTTCCTTTATTTTGAGTAAATTTTATTTAAAGTTGCTACTAACACATACATAAAATTATACAATACTATGTGTGTGTTTATTAAATTTGTTAATGTGTTTGTAATAAAAAGGAGTTTATTTTTTTATACCCTATACCACTATGTTGTTTGGGTATAATGACTTTGTGCTGCTGTTTGTAACTTCCAAAAATATTTGACCTACACCCATCTTTTATTATACCGATCGAATCAGAATCACTATCTGATTCGGTTCAACGATGTCCGTCCGTCCGTCTGTGTGTCCATGTTAACCTTGTAATCAAACTGCAGGTCGCAAATATGAATATATTTTGATGAAATTTGGTATATAAGCTTCTATCGGCCATAGGATGAACACTATTGAAATTGGTGGGAATCGGTCCTTGTTAAGACCTAGCCCACCATACAAATGGCCCCTATGAAATCGACATAAATTGTTTCTATATTGTTCTTGTTGTTATTCTAAACGTTGTGTTGTTGCCATAGCTAAACTTGTTGTTTTTGTGGTCGTTGTGGTAGTAATATAATAAAAACTAACCCTTTGTACATTTTTTTTATTAAATCTGGTAGAAAAATTTAAAAGTTTCCATTGTTTTGGCATCACCAAAAAAATTTGTTAGATCATTTCTGTCATTACCACAAGCCTGCCTGATCGAATGGGTCACGGGAAAGGGGTTAAAAGCGATCCAAAATTTTTTCGACAAGCAGACACTACGAGTTAATATAAAGGGAGTAAAAATTCACCAACATCTAAAGCAAATAATGCTAAAATACCCAGTTGTTAATAAAAAAAAAACAATGTAAATTTAGAAAAAAAAAATTTATGTATAAATTTATTTAAAGAGAAAAAAACAAAAATAACGTTTGATGTTGTATTTTTGTGTGTAATATTTACATATACATAAACATATTAAATAATACAAATAATATACATATATTCTATATATGTATATGCTGTCTTTATAAAATAGAGTTACCGAGTTCATCAATGAGTTTTTTTCTTTAAAACAGTTCTACATAGTTATGTAGAACTATTATTCTGCTTTACCTACAAAATATCTGATTGCGATTACATCTAATTTTTAAAAATTGTTTATCTATACTAATATAATAAAGAGGTAATGTGTGTTTGTTTGTTTGTTTGTTTGTTTGTTTGTTTGTTTGTAGGGGGTAATCTCCGTAACTAGCCATCTGATCTTCCTGAAATTTTCACAGAGTCTTACTGCGGATATGGGAAGTGCTATAGGCTATAATTTTTTAAATATTTTAGTGGGCGTGGCACCTCCCACACAAAGTAAATTTTTAATATCATATACATATATTGAGTATTATGATAAGGAGCGCTTTGCAAATTTGTGTGAGGTCACCTATTGTTAATATTAGTAGCCACGCCGGAAATGGGCCGGATCGGAGAAATGGGCGTGGTACCTCCCATACAAGTAATAATTCAATGTTATATATCTCGAGTACTATGATAGAGAGAGTTTTTCAAATTTGTCTGATGTCACCTATTATTAATGTGAGCAGTCGGACAAAAAATGGGCAGTATCGGACCAATAGGCGTGGTACCTGCCATACAAATAAAATATATAATGCCATATATCTGGAGTACTGTTATAGTGAGAGTCTTGGGACTTTGTGTAAACCCATAAGTTATTCATATGATTAGTTAGACAACAAATGGGCATGATCGGAGCAGTGGACGTGGCACCGCCCGTACAAAGTAAATATATGATATCATATAACTGGTGTACTAAAAGAGGGAAGCTTTGGCACTTTGCAAGACACCATCAGATCTTAATATGAGTAGTCAGATAAAAAATTGGCGGGTTCACAACAATGGGCGTGGAACTCCCCATGCAAAGTAACTATTTAATTTCATATATTTGGAGTACTGTAAAAGAGAGAGCTTTGTGGCTTTGCGTGAGCCCATAGGTTCTTTGTGTGATTAGTCGAACAAAAAAATGGGCGTGATCGAAGCAGTGGGCGTAGCACCGCCCATGTAAAGTAGATATCTAATATCATATAATTGGGAAATGCTCGACATTTTGCACGAGTCTATCAGATATTAATGTGAGTAGTCCAATAAAAATTGGGCGGGATGGGTTAAGTGGGCGTGGCACCTCCTATATCAAAAAAATGATGTACTACGAAAGCAACAGTCTTTTGACAAGTACATTAGTTATCAATGTGATTTGTCGTGGAAAATATATCGTCAAAATCAAAAATCGCCAAACCCAAAAATCGCGAAAAATAAAAATCGCCCAAAAACAAAAATCTTCAAAATCAAAAATGGGCAAAATCAAAAATCGCTAAAAAAAAATAAAAATTCCCAAGTGATATTTTAAGTTAAAAGCCAATAGTTGAGTGGTGCCAGATCTAATTTGGAAAATCCATGTTCTTCTCATGGGCAGCTACATGTACCTCCAGGGCAGGAACGCCGAAAAATCTGATAATTGTTGTACCGAATTAAAAAAAACAAAAAACATTTTATATCAGCAAGTATCAAAATAAATGAATCTATATTAATGATCTATACTTAGCATAATAAAGAGGTAATGTGTTTGTTTGTTTGTAGGAGGTAATCTCCGTAACGACTTATCTGATCTTCCTGAAATTTTAAATGATTCTTACTGCGAATATCGGAAGTGCTACAGGCTGTATTTTTTTAATATTTTTAGTGGACGTGGCACCTCCCATACAAAGTAAATTTTTAATATCATATATATTAAGTACTATGATAGAGAGAGCTTTGAAAATTTATCTCAGGTTATCTATTATTAACGTGAGTAGTCAGACAAAAAAGTGGGCGGGATTGGACAAATGCGCATGGCACCCTTTACAAACTTAATAATAAATGTGATATATCTGAATAACTGTGTTAGTGAGAGCCTTGGGACTTTGCGTGAGCCTTTTCATAACAATTCGGAAGGGCGGGGGAGGGGGAGGGTGTAGCGAAGCACACCGGGTTACATCTAGTAATTACTAAAGCATTATTATTCACATAAATACAAAATTTCACTTTTTAAATTTTCCATTTAAATTTAAGAAAATATCAATTCTAAAAACTGGAATTAAAATTTCCAATTATAAATTAGAAAATATTAATTGAATTTCAGAAAATCATATCAAAACGTCGGAAATAATAATTTTAAATTTAGAAGACTTCAATTGCATCTTAAATATATACATTTTATTCGTTAAACACAAATTGAAATTCCAAAATAAAAAACACCAAATATGTTTACATTTAAAAAATGTTTACATATAAAAAAAATATTGCCATTCAGGAGAAATTAATAACTTTTCAGTACAGCGATTAAGTAACTTATTTTAACGATAGTCGAATCGTTAAAAAAAAGAAAATTACAAAATTATTAGTAAAAATTTTAAGCGATATTCGCTATTGTTAAAGTCAGCTGTTGTTGTTATCGAACATAGAAATTGTTACATAAATAAACGCAATTTGATGAGAATGTTATTTATATATAAATTTTCACAATTTTTTTTGGATGAAAATTTGAAGTTTTTCAGAAAATAAAGATAACAAATTAATTTATTTAACATGTTTGGGACATTTGGTTTTTTGCGTTTGGCATCCCTAATTTGATTACTTATTATTATAAATATATTCTCTATGTTTTAAAATATGGCAATGTTTTAATAAAAAAAGTTGAGAGAGCTTTTTTTGGTTATTATTTTGTTAGTCCATCCGACCTATATGGCCGCAATGAAGAAATATTTGGCCAATTAAAAGAAACTATACAGCCATCTCCAATTAGAACGATTTAATGTATATAGCCACCCTACACAACCATTACCTTTGCAATGGCGGTTAGGGCGAGCTATTTAATTAACAAAAACTAAATTAAACGAGAAGTTATGTCATATAACCGGAAACGCATGCATATAGGTATATAACCTAAATGCATGCCGATGACCAAAAAGCAAACACCGAAATAAATCCGAAATAATAGAAAAGACGAAAACCAATCAAAGAATTTTCTGAAATAATTTGGTATTAAGTTTAACAAATTGTTTACTTTTTCCAATATTTTGTTTACATTTATTATCAATACTCAAATCGATGTGGAGGGTATCAAAGATTCGGCACAGCCGAATTTAACACTCTTACTTGTTTTATTTTTTGCTTGTTTGTATGTTTGTTTATTTTTTCATGATCCAATTAATTTTATTTTCATAATTTAAGATTAGGTATAAGATTTGTGTATAAATAAAGAATAGAGAGTGCAGAACGGCAGCAGATGAAAACTAGAAGGCGCACTATCTAACTGGTACGGAATCTGGTTCTGTTTGTTTTCCTTTTTCTTTCCCTATAGCTACATTGGTGCCGTTTGGGCACCGTTGAAAGGCGCTTTCCAGCGCTAAAACATAATAGGCGAAGCCGCGTAGGGTCAGATAGGGACCACAACAGTTCAACGCGGGGGAGAATGTCTAAACTCAAAGCAGTCAACGATACGTTGTTTATATTAATCATTTTTTATGTTTAATTATACTATAACACATTGCATTTTATTCATATTTGTTTTTATGTTTACACTGCATTTTGACCCATATAATTATTTGTATATATTACTACGTCATATTTATTTTTATTTCCGTATATTTTATTGTTACTTTATCAGAATAAACAATAGTGGTCAGTCAGTGAACTCAGTAATATAATTTATAATTTATGACCAACAACACTATTAAGCATTATTATGGTTGGAAACCAAAACAGAACAACAATATACACTTTTAACTTATAATTATTTTAATATTCAGCATTTTTTTGTTGGAAAGAAACACATAATAACAAATACACTATTTAACTTATTTAGTATTAAGCATTTTTTTAAATGAAAAAAGAAGAATTCGAAGAGAGTGGCAATTGTACAGATCTCCTCAACTTTAGCAACAATTGAAAGCATGTACGTCAAATCTATGAAAGTTGCTTGAAACCCAGATACATGATAAATTAAACAGATATCTCGAAAAATTCGATGCGACTTCAAGAAGTGATCACTCGTTATGGCGAGCTACAAAAAATCTTAAAAGAACCGTTGTACGTAAACCACCATTAAGAATGCAAAATGGAGGCTGGGCTAGAAATGATATAGAAATAGGTAATCTATTTGTAGAACATTTGAAAAAAGTTTTTACTCCGAATATAACTACTTGTTCAATAAATGAGTTACCACCAGTAATAAACCAGCACAGTGCAGTGTCACTTCGATTTGAGATTAGAGAAGTTGAAAGGGCCATTTCAGATATTAACCCTAAAAAAGCATCGGGCATCGATGGGATCAGTAAAAAAATGCTTTTGGAGTTACCCAGAATAGCATTGAAAATAATTCTTTTTATATTTAATGCTATTTTACGCCTTGAATATTATCCCTCAGAATGGATGGTTTCGCTGGTTACCATTGTACCCAAGCCGGGTAAAGATCACACAAAGGTTGATTCGTACAGGCCAATCAGTTTATTGTCAAATCTGCCAAAATTGTTCGAGAAAATACTAGTAAATAAGCTTACTGCAGCTGTAGATTAAAATAACGTCATCCCAGCACACCAATTCGGATTTAGGCGAAGACTCAGCACCATTGAGCAAGTCCATAGGTTAGTAAGCGCTATAAGAAAAGCCTTTGAAGGAAAAAAGTACTACTCTGCTCTCTTTATTGACGTTTCTCAAGCTTTCAATAAGGTTTGGCACGAGGCTCTACTCTATAAAATTAAAACGTTGCTGCCCCCAAACGTTCACAAATTAATGGAAAGCTATATAATTAATAATAAATTCTAAATAAAGGAGAGAACCTTTACAAGCCCCCTCAATATAAAAATGCTGGCGTTCCACAATGCAGTATTCTGGGTCCGCTCCTGCATTCTTTATGCAGCGGACATGCCGACTAATGAAAACACGATTACTTCAACCTTTGCAGATGACACTGACAGATATGACAGATACAAAATGTGAATAAATTAATAAAAATGTATCCAAGTTATTTTTACGCTCTGAAGAGAAACATGCCCTCCCTCATCCCAATAAACAATCACCAAATACCGCAACATTATGATGTAAAATATTTGGGACTTCATCTTGACCGCCGCCTTACTTGGAACAAACTTATAGAATCAAAATTAACACAAATAAAATTAAAAATTGTTGAACTTACGTAATTGGCAGAAATTCAAAGCTATGAAGTTATTGATATATAATTCAATCATGAAACCCATTTGGTGCTACGGTATACAGTTATGGGGAACCGCTTCAGCTTCTAATATAGAGAAAATACAAAGATGCCAAAATAAAATCCTAAAGTTGATTACCCACGCCCCATGGTATGTGAGAATCTCACAATTGAATATAGAATTAAACGTACCCCTAGTTAAAGTCGAAATTATGAAAAACTGTTCAAGCTACTTGAAAAGACTAAAAACTCACCCTAATCTGTTAGCACGTGACCTTCTCAACAATCGCATCCATCAACGCCTAAGAAGGAGAGAGACTGCAGATCTTATAATAAATGCTTGATGTTATCTAAGCCAATGAATATTTATTTAATTCGAATTTATGTATGTAGAAACATTAAATTTTTTCTAGCACTGGCCGGATTTAATAAGTTAAGTATTAGTTCCAATATTTGAGTAACACTTTGCGACAGCCAAAATGGAGATGGGATGAAAGCACCGGGAAAGTCATATCGGTCAAAAAAGTTATACGTGTCCCGGCGTTTCTCTGGGTCACGTCTAGGAATCGAGATATATCGATATGAACTTAGTAAGTATCGTATAGGGGAATTTGTCACGTTTTGGGCTATTTTGTTTGACATAACTCGAGAACTACTAGTCCGATTTTGCTGAAGCAAATTTAAAAAAATTTAGAATTACAATAGCTTTAATCTACTTCTCTACAATTTCTCAACACAATCAACAGTTTCGCAGTTATTAATAAATTTTTGAAGAAAAAAAAATAATTTTTTGCCTAAAAAATTGAAATTTTGTATTTTGCAAAATCCGAAACGGGAAAATGTGTCAAGTGTCAAGTTTTTTACTTTGGCGTAAAGTCACATAACCTGTGCACAAAATGAGACATGGATCATGGAAATCGATGGACGCCTTTCGCTTTTATTCACAATTAAGTGAAGGTATCTATCTCATTTTGAGGTAAAGGCTTCTCATTGGAAAAAACGTTGATGACTTCTTAATGATTCTCAGAATTAAAAAAACAGTAATAAACAAAAGGTTATTTCATTTTCATGATTGCGGTATTAAACTAAAAAACGGTCATAAATGTGCGCAGACGCTGAATTTCTCTTCTTGTTCCTTCATGATACCTATTTCGTGCACAAACAATTAAAGGGAAAACATTATAGTGCACTTTTTTATGGATGTGGGGTTTTCGGTTGCCTACCTGAAGGGATTATTTTTTACAGACATTCCACCCACATTTATGAGTGCTCATTATTAGGAAAGTTATAATAATTTGGAAACGAATTTGTATGAGCCCTGGCTTTGGAAGGCTCAATAAGGTAAATATTCTCCCTTAACAGATTCGTCAATTCATAAGTATCTGTCAGTTAAATATGGAAAAATACATAGTATATATAGGTGTTCATTGTCGTTCTATGTCATTCAACAAGTGTCTACGCGAAGAGTACGGTTTTTTAAAAGTGACGAAAAAGTAATAAAAGTATAAAATCGAAATGAGTGCAAATTGTCCAGATAATCTCAACTTATTTTGTCACGTTTGCCACAATAGAGCTTTTTCAACAAATACTGAATTACTCACTGAGCAAGTGGAGGGTGCCTTTAAACTTTATTTTGATTCCGAAATAATTCGCGGCGTTTCGTGGGCCCCAGACAAAATTTGTAAAACGTGCTACAATGCTCTTAACATGTGACTCCAAGGGAAACGCAGTTCACTTTCTTTTGGTGTACCAATGATTTGGACTGATCCAGGAGAGCACAATTCCGACAACTGGAGTAAATCGTGAAGGCCTTAAACAAAGATTTTACATCCCTGTTAAAAGTGCAGAAACAGCTCTTCCGCATTCGGATGACATACCAATTTCACCGCTTCCAAGTCCTGACAGAGAAACTTATTTTTCTATTACAACAACGGATCTGTGGGATACCCGATTTAAAGAAGCCAATACGAAACGCATGACTGGCTTGCTCGAGATCCAACGGAGAAAGCACACAGCTGCGTATATGATCCAGTCGTGCCAATGGAGAACGTCCTTATGCGCCCTCTCCATGTCAAACTGGGATCGTAACAAATTTCATCAAGGCCATTGTGAAGCAACCGAAAATTCTTGGTTGTTTGAAAAATATTTTACCACGAATCAGCGAAGCAAACTTAAAGGAAGGTGTTCTGAATGGGCCCAATATACGGAAGCTCGTGAAATCAAAAGAATTTAGAGACGCTTTAGTCAGTAATGATTACCTTGCGTGAAGGGAAGTGAAGAAAGTCATACGATTTTTTTTGGGAAGTAAGCGAGCACACAATTACCGCAATCTTGTGACCAAGATGTTCACTTCTTGCATCACCATCTCGATTACTTCAGCAAGCAGCTAGCCTCAGAGGCGGCTGAGCATGGCAAGCGCTTCCATCAAGTGGCCATGAACATGGAAACGCGATATAAAGGCTCGACTCGCTGGTGGCTGAAATTTTTTGGTGGACGTAAAAGACGTACGATCTCGACAATGAAAATGAAGAAGAAGAACATACGATGCAAATTTCCTCCGAGGGTAAGTCACAAAACTGAAGTTATCTGACTGATTAAAAACAATAGATTTTTTTTCCAGACAAAGCAGATCCTCATCCGATACAGACTCTGAAAAAGTAGGCGAACCACCACACAAGAAAGTAAAGGGAACAAACAAATGAAAATAAATTTATGCGTTCATCGATTTTTATGATCTCTGTATCTATGTAATAACCTGATATTTTTAATTTAACGTGTTAATAATAAATAATATATAATAAATATTATCCAAATTCATTGAAACATAAAATCAATATTCTTGTCAAAATGAGATACCTTTACTTAATTGTGAATAAAAACGAAACTCTTACATCGATTTTCATGATCTATATCTCATTTTGTTCATAGGTTACGTGGCTTTATGCGACTTTAAGAGGACTTGACAATTTTTTCCGCTTTGGATTTTTTATGAATTTAAGCAAAATTTTAATTCATTAGGCAAAAAATATATTTTTTTTCTCCATACATTTATTTATAAGTGCGAAACTGTTATTTATGTAGCGAAACGTTAAATGAACAGATTAAAGGAATTGTAATTCTTTATTTTTCTAAATTTACTTTAGCATAATCGGACTAGTGGTTCTCGAGTTATGTAAAATAAAAGAGCCCAAAACGTGAAAAAGTCCCCTATACGATATTTACTAAGTGCAAATCGATATATCTCGACTCCTAGACGTGACCCAGCGAAACGACGGGATACGTATAACTATGACTTTCCCCGGTGTTTGCATCCTATCTCGATTTTGGCTGTCGCAGACTGTTACTCAAATCTTAGAACTAATACTTAACTTTCTAAATCCGGCCAGTGCTACAAAACATTATATTATATTATATTATATTATATTATATTATATTATATTATATTATATTATATTATATTACATTATATTATATTATATTATATTATATTATATTATATTATATTATATTATATTATATTATATTATATTATATTATATTATATTATATTATATTATATTATATTATATTATATTATATTATATTATATTATATTATATTATATTATATTATATTATATTATATTATATTATATTATATTATATTATATTATATTATATTATATTATATTATATTATATTATATTATATTTATATTATATTATATTATATTATATTATATTATATTATATTATATTATTATATATATTATATTATATTATATTTATATTATATTATATTATATTATATTATATTATATTATATATTATATTATATTATATTATATTATATTATATTATTATTATATTATATTATATTATATTATATTATATTATATTATATTATATTATATTATATTATATTATATTATATTATATTATATTATATTATATTATATTATATTATATTATATTATATTATATTATATTATATTATATTATATTATATTATAT